>PVJH01027106.1:0-29119 GCA_004026705.1 Nesogale talazaci | reverse complement strand
CCCCCCGCCCCCCGCAATTTGATTCTTGTTGTGTTCTATGTGATGAAGTCCACATCTCTAGTTGCTGCTTATGTTGATCCAAGAGCAGCAGGTAAAGCACATGGAAGAGGTGCTGACGTGAAAGAGCTGCACGGAACATTGTAAAGGTAACCAGAAAGACAGAGTAAAGTATTATCATGAAATATACTTAGAGCTGGCTTTAGAAAACCACTGAGATAAAAAAAAAAAGGCAGGAAATGCTTTGAAACTGATCGTGAAAGTAATTGTACAACACGACTGCCTGATGTGCTTGAACTCTCGAATGTTATGATATCTGTAAGGAGCTCTACAAGAGCTCCCAAAAATGGCTAAAAAAAAAAAAAATCGAAAGTCAGAAGAAAAACGAAAACACAAAGAAAGGGCATGCAGAATAAACCAAGCTGAAAGAACTGAAGGAAAATTCAAGGATTGAGTTGCAATATTGAAAGACTGTATGGGCGAAGCAAGAAATACCAAGAAGGAGATGTAAGGAATACACAGAGCTACTGTACCAAAAAGAACTGATCACCATTCAGCCATTTCAAGAGATAGCATATGATAAAGAACCAATGGTACGGAGCACTGATGTCCAAGCGGTCAGCATGCTGACAGAGTAATAAAAGCATATCCTCAACCATGTCAAAACTATTGGAAGACAGTCACCTGCTCGACTAACCGTAAGAGGTCCATATTTGTACCCATTTCAAAGAAAGGTGACCCATCAGAATGTCAAAATTATCTAACAATGTCACTAACGTCATATGACAGTAAAATTTTGCTTAACAGTTTCACAGTACATCGACAGGGAGGTGCTGCAGACAGTCAAGCTGTATTCAGAAGCAGACAGATGGAGTTAGATTCAGAGGAGGACATAGAGTGAGGAATATCACTGGGGATGCCGACACATCCTGGCTGGAAGCAGAGAACTCCAGAAAGACGTTTACTCATGTTTCATTGACTATACAAAAACAGTAGACTCTGTGGACCATAATAGACTACGGATACCTCAGAAAACATACGAATTCCAGACCGTTTCATTGTGCTCCTGCAGACCTATACATAGAACAAAAGGCAGTTGTTCCCAGACAGCAAGGGAATGCTAGGTGGTTTAAGGTGTGCATCAGGGTGCTATCCTCTCCCCATGCTTATTCACGATGTAGGCTAAGCCAAGAGTCTGCGAAGTTGGACGCTATGAAGAAGAATGTAGCATCAGGGTTAGAAACCAAAATCCAAGCTCACTGCCATGGAGTCGATTCTGCCTCTTAGCAAACCTCTGGGACAAAGCACAACTTTGCTTGCTGAAAAAGGCCAGGAGGACGCGAAGCACTCGCTGATGAAGACCGAGGACCGAAGCCTTCCGCAGAGACTACCCCTCAGTGTGAGGAAGACACGCTTCCTCACCATCGGAGCACGAGGGCGCATCCTGATAAATGGAGAAAAGGGTGAAGTTGCCAAGGATTGCCTCTTTCTTGGAGGCAGGCTCAGGGAAGCAGCAGTCGAGAAATCAAATGATAAGTTGTGTGTGTGTGTGTGTGTGTGTGTGTGTGTGTCCCACGTGCATTTCTCAAGAACAAACTTGACTCATGAGACACGAATGACAGGACACGCCTCACTATACTTGTGAAACGAGACACCGGATAAGGATAGCCGAAGAAGAATCCATGGATGCGTTTGAGTTATGGTGCTGGCCCAGAGGCTTGAAGACACCGTCAGAAGAACTGACAAAACTGTCTTGCAGGAAATATAACTGGAACAGGCCTGAGAAGCAAGGAAGTCAAAACTTTAGATCAGTGATAATGAGAGACCAGTCCCTGAAAAAGGACATCACGGTTGGCAAAGTAGAGGGTTGGGGGAAAGAGGAAGACCCTTGATGAGATGGGTTGACACAGCGGCCACCAACCATGGGCTCAAGCCTAGGGACCATTCAGAGGCTGGCACAGGCTCAGGCAGTGGCTCATGGGGTGAAATAGGCCGTCACTGGGAGTCAGAATGGACCCAGCAGCGCCTGATGACAACGGGACATTTCGGCTCACCAGTGTCGAGCTGATTCCGTTTAATTTTGGATGATTTCTAATTTTCCTCGATTCGTATCACGCTCCATCCCCTCCAAGTTACAGTCATTAATGAATGCCTCCAGCTGTCTCCTCATGTGGAATCATACTGTTCTCAGAGACGGGTGTGGACAAAAAAAAATCCCTGGAAAGTCAGACTTGTGTGAAAACATTTATTGACGACTGGAGACATGCTCCAGGAAGCATCAGGGAAGGGATGAAGTGACACATTGCCTTGGGCAAATCTGCTGCGCAAGGTCTCGTCAGAGTGTTGAAAATCAAGGGTGCCCCTTTGGACTCAGATGAGCCTGACGCAGGTTATAGCATTTTCGACCGCTTCCTGTGCATGTGAAAGTGGGATTCTGAACAAAGAAGAATGAATGCGTTGGAAGAATGCTGGTGAAGAATCTTAAAAGTACCGTGAAGGGCTGAGCCTCGGTGGCGTAGTGGTTGTGTGCAGGACTGCGGCCCACTGGGTTGGCGGTTCAAATCCAGCAGCAGCTCTCCAGGAGCAAGGCTGGGCCTCCTACTCCCACCAGAGGGCAGTGATGCCCCAAAACAAAACAAAAAAGTACCGTGAGCTGTCAAAAGAACAAACATCTGTCTTGGAAGAAGCGCAGCCAGAGAGCTCCTCAGAAGTCAGGATGGCGAGACTTGGCCTCGCGTCTTCTGGACATGTCAGGAGAGATCAGTCTCTGACAAGGGACATCGTGCTCGGTAGAAAGCACAGGGGTGGGGAAAAAAGGAGGAAGACCCTCAACACAACGGATTGACCCCAGGGCTACAGCAAGGGGCCCGAACATAACAATTGTGGGGATGGCGCAGGGGCGGGCAAGGGTTTTGTTCTGTTGTCCACAGGGTCGCCGACTCGATGGCACCCAGTTCCAGCAGAGACTTCAGAGGAATCCCCCGGGGAAGTTCTGTCACAGGCAACAATGTCTCTCTGGGCTTATAAATTAAAGGATCTTTTGTAGGGCTGGGATCTTTGTCAAGATTCTTGTTCGGGTGTTCCGTGCCGTTTTACAAACTCTTTCCTGGGGCCCCTGAGTAGATGCACGTGCCAAGTTAGGCCAAGGTGGACTCCGGAAATTGAAAATGGAGTCTGTAGTAGAGGCACCTGGGATTGTTGGCATGCAAAGAAGTTCTTCGCTCTTAGTTCAAATCCCAGGTGATTGCTGGAAGTCCCGTTTTCGGTCACTTAGCAGTCACACGTGCATGTCTCTTAAACCAGACGACCCCTGACCTCCAGGGGAAGGAATTTTACAATCTGGAAGACAACAAAGGTTTAGGCGCATAAAGGGATCATGAGCTATTTTTACCATGTCACGTCCTGTGAGTCACCTGTGAGGCTGCCCTCAAGACGCTCCTTCTGCAACCTCTGGTTTCTCCATACATTGCTTGCTTAAAACTAACTTAAAATTAATTTTACAGCCACTACTTACAGCCTCTGCGGTCCTCCGCTTCCTATCTCCAACTGCTCCACCTTAGCAAATGGAAACCCCAGAAGCGTTCACTTCACCCATGTCCTCAAGGCGGACTCTCGGTGGAGGAGGCAGCTCTTCTCCGAGCGTATTCTGGGCGCTTTCCAACTGAGGAGTCTACTGGCTGTCATCCCGCCAGACAGGGTTGCCCTGCAGCTCACAAGGTTTTCAATGTTTCAAAGCCATCAGCAAGTTCTTCTCCTCTAGCCTGTTCCATCTTCATCAGTCTGGGCGCTGCACGGAAGCTTGACCACCGAGGCTGACCCTGCTGGGATTTGAAATACCAGTGGCATATCTTCCATCCACACAGCTACACACAGGCGGATAAATCTGGGTGCATGGTTTCCTAAAAGCATCTCACCAGGGACTCAGATGTAAGAAATATGAAGCCATCGCCCTGGAAGGTTCTGGGAAAGACCATCTTGCTCCATGTCCTTTCCCAGAAAGAAGAAGAAGAAGGGGCTGAAGGGGCACCGTAAGTTGGGCTCCTGGTTTTAATTTCCTCCCATTGTCCTGCTGTGCATTCATCCATCCATCTGTCGGTCTGAGGGGAGACTAGTTCCCAGTGTTCACTTGGGGGGAAGGGGGGTATACTGCTAAGAATCTGAGGAATGTAGCTGACCTTGGAGAATTTGACATTTGATCTCCATGTAGGGGATTACCTACCAGCACAGCTCAGGACCCTCGTCTTGGTGAACAGAACACTGCTGGGTCTGAGTCATTTCTAGAAGAACAAACCCAGCGGGTGACCTACACACACACACACACACACACACACACACTTGCAGCTTCTTTGGGTCTCCAAGGAATTCCTTGAATTTCCCTACAAAGAGCAGGCCCTGAAGACTTTTAAGCGACTCTGGACCAGGGGGTAAGGAACATAGTTTTGCAAAGACCCTTTCTGGTTTGCACTTCACCTTGTCATTCTGGTCATCACTCCCTCTCTGACCTGCTTTTTCTCCGACCTCTTGGAGGTGGCCCCCAGCTGGAGAACTACTGGCCAGTGGCTTGCAACCCACCTAGCCCCTAGTGAGTCAGGAAGGGTGCCGTGGACCACCCCGGGCTCCTGTGGTGGCCAGTGAGTGAGTTCTTTGTGGTCTGGGTGGCTGGAAAGAGATCCGCTTCGGTGAAGGGAAGGAGATGCAGCTTCAGTGCTGGGGACGTGACCTGGGGCTGAGTCCTTGACCTCACTGGGCCTCTAAGATCTCCTAAGTAGCACATGGAGACAGCAAGGCAGCTTTGCAGAGCAGACCCCGGGGACCCAGGAGAGAGGCCTTTCAGCTCACTTGAGTAGAAGCAAAGTGGCCATTGCTGACTTACCCTGGCCAGTGGTAACTCAGACTGGCCGAGGAAACAGCCTCTTGTCTCCTCCAGTCCTTGCTGAGACAACCCACCCTCGGTCACAATGAGCTGGAATCAGTGCGGTGGCCTAAGATGCTGGACCCTGGCCTAGGTTTTTGACACACAGGCATGTGTCAGGAATGCTCACTTCCCACCGCTTTTATGTCCTGCTCAAAGGACCTCCTCTTTGAAGTCCTTGTTGTGTCCTGTGACTCCCCCTCAGACACCCCCCCCCCCATCATTTAGTCCCCACCCCTGTGTCCCTGGCCCTCACAGCCACTCCAAACACCCTCTTTCTCTCTGAGGTTCCCAGGAGCAAAATGTACTCCATCTGGCCATGCCTGGCAGTGAGTGGATGAAACCAACGCCTCAGAATGAACAAGAGAGGTATGGTTGCCCGGAGAATTAAACGCACACAGCTGGGCATGGGAGCACCTTTCAGATGCTTACATCTGACTTCTAGCATATTTGACCATCCACTTATTGCCCGGGAATGCATCTTTGAAATTATAATGAAAGCCAATTAGAAATAGGAGCCTGTAGACAAATATTGTCTTTACCCACACTTAGGGACTTTTGAGAGGAACTGCTGCAGGACGCGATGCGCAGATGTGTCTGAGACAGAGTCCCGGCTCTCACGCGCAGGGCAAAGCGGGAGGAGCCAGCCTTTCTCCTGCCTCTTATCCGGTTGGCTAGTGTGTGAGTCAGGGTGGACTGGAGAAACAAATTCATGGAGACACATAGGGGTATAAGAAGGAGTTTTATATACAAGCGCAACTGTACATTAAGAAAACATCCCAACCCAGTCCGAGGTCATAAATCCGATATTAGCCCATATGTCCCAGACCAATCTGTAAGTCCTCTTCAGACTCACGAAACACATGGCTTCTCCTCAGGGATGACTCCTCACAGGGAGTCAGCCTTGTCAGTTGAGTGTCTCCGAGGGAGTGAACAAAGAGAGATAGTGTCTCCCACCTCCAAGAAGGTATGACCACATTTCCCAGAATTCTCAGAGGAGAAGGCCATGCCCATACAGAGGTCTCATTGGTTAGCTCCAGGTTGACAGGCTAGCCTCCACCTCTGCACCCTTCATCCTCAAATTGACACCAGATGGGCACAGGGAGTAGGTATCAGACATGGGCTAGGGTCTGCTCCCTCTTCATCCCACTGTCCCCACTGGTGAAGTAGGTGTGATGGGACTTCTTGCTGCACGCTCTCGGAACAAGGGACGGAAGCTCTCAGTGCCTCGTTAGTTCCCCAGGAAGGATTAACTGTGAGGGTTCATTGATGAAAGCATTGGGTACATTCTCAAGAAGTGGAAGGTGGCTTTCCTACGACGACTGTTTCTAATTCACGGGATGCAACTAAAGCTCCCTGATGGTGCAGTGGTTACAAGTTGGGCTGTGATCTGCAAGGTCTGCAGTTCGAAACCACCAGCCTCTCCGTGGGAGAAAGATGAGAGCTTTCTACTCCCCAAAAGAGCGACGGTCTTGGAAACCCACAGAGGTGTTTGTGCCCTGTCCCTATAGGGTCCCTATGACCCGGGATCTGCTCCCTCAATGGCAGTGAGCTTGGTTTGGGTTTGGGAGGTGTGTGAGTCTGGGTAGACTAGAGAAAGAAATCATAAATATATGTGTAGAAGAGAGAGTTTTATATAAAGGGTAGTTGTTACATTAAGAAAGCATCCCAGGGCTGAGCCCCGGTGGCGTCATGGTTGAGTGCGGGACTGCGGCCCGCGGGCTTGGCGGTTCAAATCCAGCGGTGGCTCTCAGGAGCAGCACTGGGTAGCGCCCACGACCGCCAGAGGCAGTGATGCCCACACAAAAAAAAAAAGAAAAGAAAGTATCCCAACCCAGTCAAGTCCAAGCCTATAAGTCCACTAGTCGTCCATATATCAGATACCAATCTATAAAGTCCTCTTCAAACTCACACAACACCTGCAATAGCGCCGAATGCAGGAAGATCACAGGCCAGAGGGTGGGAAGTCTTGTGGATCCAGCGGCAGTAGAAGCATCTCAGTGCCAGCAGGGAGCTCCACATGGCTTCTCCAGCACCCAGGGCCGCAGCAGGGTAGGACCATGTGGCTTCTCCTCAGAAACCAGCCCTTATCAGTACTGAGTCTCCAAGGGTTGAGAGAGAGGCGTCTAATGCCTCCCAGAAGGAAAATGCCAGAATTCCCAGAATTCTTAGGAGCAGGCCATACCCACTCAGAGGCCCCATTGGCTATATCTGGATTGACCGGTCAGACTCCACCCCTCCATTCGTCCTCCTCTCGAACTGACACCAAATGATGTGACTGCCACCGGAGGGGCACAGTCACGCATCGGGTAGCATGGCAGATGTGAGCGTCCATTGGATCCTGCTAACACCGCACAACACACGCCTTGTCCACTCTAGTCTCCAAGAACAACTTCACCCGGCACAAGTCCTACAGAGTCAGGCCCACACCCCCGGCTGGTGAGGGGCTTGCTCTCCTCTCTCTAACCCCTAGGGAGCACCCTGACCCGCCTTCCTCCGGGCCGAGTGCGCCCCTTCTCCCTCATCAGGGAGTTGAGTATGAGCCGATTGTCACCCGGTTGCTCTCTAAGGAGGAAGGACCTCGCAGGAGCCAAGTCCACGCTTCTCCCCTGCAGAGTCCCTCTGAGAGCCACGTATGCTGCAGCGGGGGACACAGACGGGACTGAGGCAACCTCAGGCACCGGGTGGGGTCGGGGGCAGAGATTCTTCCCTGGGAGCCCCGCACACAGGAAAGGCGAGTGCGGCCCTGTTTGTGGGGAAGAACTGTCCCCTGACACACGGGGAAGTTGCTGGGACCTGCTGGCTTCCACACAGTGACGGACAGTCAAAATCCCATCCCCAAACATAGCGGACTGGAGGCTGGGCTGTCTTTGGGGAAACCCCCCACCCCACCCCCGAAGTCTGTATGTCTGTCCTCTACGGGGCAGCCATGAGGCTCTGGATGACGGGACCAGGGTCTCCTCTCGGTGCCCTGTGGGTCCCCCACCCCCTTGCTAGATGTCCATTTTCGTATTTGAAATGATGGTTTTGTGCGGGCACTCTCTTGCTCCTGTTCAATGACGGACTAGACAAGGAGCAAAGCGGGAAGCGCCTGGAATGTCCGTCAAGAGAACGAACCAGCGCCACGCCAAGTTCACTCTCTGATCAATGGAATGCTACGCAGCACTAAAAAGAACTAAGGGTTAAAACAAAAACTCAACACACACGTCACAACTCACCATCTCGGAGTCAGTTCTGACTCACGGAGGCCCTCTCGGACAGGGTGGGAGTGGACAGCCTCACCTTTCCTCGGCAGAGAGGCTGGTGGTTTTGAACGGCACACCCTCTCCTCTGCCGGCAGGGCTCTTGAAACTAAGGCGAGTCACAGCAAACACAAGTCAACTGCATGGACGTAGATGCTGAACAGAAGAGGCACGGTCGTCCGTAAAGCTCAAGGGCAGGCAACGCTGCCTGAGGGTCTGGAAACCAGGAGAGTGGTGGCGGCTCTCTGGACACCACACTGCCGGCTCTCTGGAGCTGAGCAGCGGTCGCTGTGCATGCTCCTCCGTGGGAATCCATCAAGCCGCGTACTGAAGATTGTATACGTGACTGTATTCAAGTTCTACTTCCAACCCAAGGGGTTTGAAAAAAAAACACCCTCACCGCCATCGGGTCGATGCCGACATGTAGGACATGGCAGAACTGCCCCTGGGGGTTTTCAAGACGAGAACTCGTTAAGAGAGTAGAAAGCCCTGCTTTTCTCCCAAGGAGGGGCTGGTGGTTTTGATCTGCCGACCTTACAGCGAGCAGCCCATCTCACGACCACGCTGCCTCCAAGGCTCCTTTAAAAATAAAAATTAAAAACCAGGGGGGATCAATTCGAAGGCATCTGTTCCATCTGCAGTGATGATGCCTAATCTGCGCACCACGGCGTGGACAGAGCTCAGAAGCAGACCTGTGGCCTGGGAGAGGACACAGCCAACATGAAGAAGCATCGGGGAGGGGAGGGGAGGGACAGACGGAGGGCTGGAGGAGCCAGGTCCAGGGGAGGGACAAGAAGGTCAGCTGCAGGGGCTCCCAGCAACCCCTGTGGTACCGTCCCTCCCTCTGCTACGTGCTTTGCCTGCCACCCTATCTGCCCAGCAGCACCCCAACCAGGACCCCAGTTCCAGCTGGGGCAGGGTGCTCTGCCACTAGACAACCTGTTCTCCCAAGGGCTCAGCCGGACCTCTTCCTTCCTCCCCACAGACCCAGCCGCCTCTAGTTCTTAATCCCAGAAGTCCGGGGAAGCGTCCCCCAACTGCCGCTAGCACCTCCCAGCTCCCCAGGCGGGGTGCCCCCTTTCTTGCTCATGGTGCCACAGAGAGACAGATATGCCATGTCAGCTTTCATATCATCCGCCACCTCCAGAGAGCAGAGGGGACCCCAAGGCCGTCTCTGCACCCTACATTCTCCTGCCTGCTTCCCTGCCAGGACCTTCACGCCCCACTTCTACTGTCCAACCCTGACCCGCTCACTGCCCTTCTCCCTCCAAATCCCCTCCAGGCCCCGGCTTGAAAATAGAGTTCACATCCTCAGGCTCAGCCTCCTCTTCCCAGACTGGCCTGCTGGTCTCCAGTCCCCTCCGTGGTCCAGCCCAGGGCCCGAGTTGTCTCCTCCTGGGTCTTCTCAGCTTCACCGGCTCCTGCTTCTCTTCCTTCTTCCCCGAGCCCCCTCGAAAGCTTCAGACTCCCACCCAGCCCTGCCCTGGCTCTCTCCCTCTGTGCTCTCCAGGCCTCTCCTGGGCAGTGCAGGCACCACACGGTTCACAGGCTCAAGTGCACACTCAGATGCCTGCCCTCACCTGCAACCCCTCTTCACCAGCACCTCCTCAGCCTCTGGCCGCCTCCCCTCCAGTTCCTACTGTGGCGCAATTCATCTCCCAGGTCCACCAGACACTCCACAGCTCACTGCTTTGGAGCCCGTCTGACTCACAGCGGCGGCGACCCCGTAGGCCCAGTGAGTTTCCCAAACTGTCACTTTTTATGGGAGTAGAAGGCCCCTCCCCCCTTGCCTGCCTCCTGAGAAGCGGCTGGTGGTCTTGAACTTATGACCTTGTGGTTAGCAGCCCAACACCAGGGCTCCCAAATCGGGTTTCTTCCTGGGCCCACCTTCCAGGCCAAGGGCAGGGGCACACGGATCTGTGGTCACTCCTGCCCCGCGCGCTCCGTGTCCAGGGGCATCTGCTTCGATCAACCGAGGGAAGCACTCGTGAGAAGGACCACGGGCAATGGCAACGCCAAATGCACTCTGGGAATTCCAGAAGAGCCTTTCTGTGGGGCCGTCCAGGTCCCCCCAGGGGGGTGATTTGAGAATGAAGCTGGAGCAGGGGTGGCCTTAAAGCATCGGTTCTCAATCTGTGGGTCTCAACCCCTGGGTGGGGGGGGGGGGGTATAATGACCCTTTCACAGGGCTCGCCTGAGTCATCACAGGGGCAAAATGACAGTCATGAAGCCGCAAAGAAAATAATTTTATGGGGGGGCTGAGCCCCGGTGGCATAAGTGGTTGAGTGAGGGACTGCGGCCCGCAGGCTTGGCGCTTCAAATCCAGCAGCGGCTCTCCAGGAGCAGCGCTGGGTAGCTCCCACGACCCCCAGAGGGCGGTGGTGCCCCCAAACAAAACAAACAAATGAGAATAATTTTATGGTTGAGGGGTCACCACCACATGAGGGTCACGCCGTGAGGAAGGTGGAGAACCCCTGCCTTAAAGAGATATGCACTGGACGTGAGGTCGTGGGAAGCCTTCAGAGGAGAGTCTGAGCAACGAGGAGGTTTTGGGGTGCATCCAGGGTTGTGCTCCCAAAGAGTCACCTTCGGCAGCCTCTGTGCAGAAGGGGGCTGGGGCAGGAGGAGATGGAAGCTAATCCCTACCGGGAGACCAGTGGTTTCTAGAAAAAAGAGGGCAACCCTTGGGGAAATGTAATTCTTTGGCTCCCTTTGGATTACAGGCAGACGGCCCTGGGGTCAGGCCCGCCCACCCACCTGCACCTCACACTTCCCCCTCATCCGGCCACTTCCTGGAGCCCTTCAGGCCCCACCGGGCTGACCACAAGAAAGGGGGGGCAGGACGCCCCCCTTGGCCAGAGAGAAATCACAGCTTGGTTTATTCCTGCAGAGCGTGCTCTGTCCTCGAGCCCCACAGATGAAAGGGGGTCTCACGGCAGGGGCGGGGGCTGGTGACTGGTGCCCCCAGGCCCAGCAGTGGCAGTGAGGCTGCCTTCTGCTTGTGGGTTCCGTCTCCAGGGCAGGATGCCCTTTGAGCGAGGCCACCCAACGGGGTACACATGAAAAAGCTGAAACTAACGACTTGCAGTTTTCAAACCAGAGAGGTTTCTTTTAATCAGTCCCCGCGGTGGGCTTGTAGGGTTTGGGGTTAAAATTCCTGGGAGTCTGGTTTTCTCTCTTCTACAAGAGACGCCCCCCCTCCCCACCCCCAGCCGGCTGTCTGGAGCCATCTGACAGGGGGCCTGGGTGCCCGGCTCTAGGAGGGCAGAGAGAAACCTCCAGCGACAGTCAGGAGGGCCTGAGGTCTCTGCGACTCTGGAAGTCGGGACAAGGGCCTTGTATTATACCCATTCGACAGACAAAGAGGTTGCGGTTCAGAGAGGGGGTCTTAGGGGTTCGTTCCTTGTTGCTGCTCAACAAATTGCCACAAACTTAATGGTTTACAACAACACAAACGTCTTTTCTCGTGGTTCTGAAGGCCAAAATCTGAAACGTGCTTTACTGGGGCCGAGCAGAGCAACATCCCACACCTCACCAACAACAAGCAGATACAGCCATCATGCTAAAGCAGCGGTTCTCAACCTGTGGGTCTCGACCCCTTTGAGGGTCGAACAACCCTTTCACAGGGGTCGCCTAACACCATCAGAAAACACCTATTTCCCATGGTCCTAGCAACCTAGACACGGTTCCTTTATCCGTGTCCAGGAGGGTCCGCCCACATGCAGATAGGCCCACCTATGAGTACCAGACATGAAGACTGTTCCCCAGGCTACACCACACTTCAAGTCAAGGTTTCATTTACTGGTCATTAGGAATAAATAGTTCACAATGTGGAATGACATATTCTTTTTGTGCATCACGAGACTTTCATTAGGTTCCATTTGTAACCATGAAAATACATCCCGCCCATCAGATATTTGCATGACGATTCATAACAGCAGCAAAATTATAGTTAGGAAGTAACAATGAAAATCATTTTATGGTTGGGGGTCACCGCCATACAAGGAACTGTATTAAAGGGTCAAGGCGTGAGGAAGGTTAGAGGGAAGTTAATGACATGTTTGACCAATATGCCCTGCAAAAGGTGTTAGAAATGTCCCAATAGCTGCTGGCAGAAAAAAAAGTTCTTCCCTGTGGTCGTTACATAATTGTCACTTTAAGAGTGGAGTCTAGCCTGTCAATCAAGTCACACCCTGATGTCTCCCTGTGGTCGTGGTTTTCTTGGGAAGATTCTGAGAACTTTCTCTCTCTCTCTCTCTCTCCCCCTGCTTGATCTTCCTGATCAAGTGGGAGAGCTGAAGATGCCAGAAGCCATGTGGAGACCTCCACCTTCGAAGAGAAGCTTCCACTCTCACTGGATCCACAAGGCTTTGCATCCACCAGCCTGAGATCTTCCTGCATTTTGCATCATTGCATGAGTCTCAAGAAGAATTTCTGGCCTGGTATTGGACCTACAGGCTTGACCTAGACGAGGCTGGGATGCTTCCTTCATATACAATGACTCTTTGGTATAAAGCTCTTTCTTGTACATATACGCATGTCTCTGGCTTTGTTTCTCAAGTCTACCCGACCTTGACTTTTCTGGTTTCTAAATAAGTCTCTTAGAGGGGTCCTCCTTTGCTTCCTCCCACCCCTTGGCCGTTTGCTTCCATCACCTCTCCTTCCTGGGCCTCTCTCTTCTAAGGGACTCTTGTGGCTACCTTGGTGGAGCAGTGGTTACGTGTCGGGCTGCTAGCCTCAAGGCCGGCAGTTCAAAGCCACCAGCTGCTATTCCGGGGAAAGAGGAGGGTTTCTGCTCCCATGAAGAGTGACAGGCTTGGAAATCCACTGGGCAGTTCAACTCTTTCCTGCGGGGTGCTATGAATTGGAATGGACTCGAGGACAGTGAGTCTGTTTTTCAAGGTCATTCAGCTCATCTGCAAAGCCCCTTGGCACCATGTGGGGGGCATTCACAGGCTCTGCAGACATCTTTGGGCTGGGGAGGTTGTTCGGTCAGTGGCCAAGCCACCTCCAGGCCTCTGCTGGGTGCATGGTGGTGAGCCAGGCTGTGAAGGGGGCCACATCTCGGGCAAGTGGGAGTTTGATCATAAACCTTCATTACCTTTCAGGGTTCTCAGATATCAGCAAGCACCCAGATTGGGGGAGGTGTTCCCTCACTGGCAAGGAAGCCCCCAGGATCCAAACAAAGGAACTGGGAAGCAATGCCTCCCCCCCAGGAGGTTCCACCACTCCCGCCCTACTGACCTCAAGGATCCTAGACTCCTGCAGTTTCCACCAACCCTCTGCCTCTGCACCTACCTGTCCACCAGGGCCTGGCCCTGGCCCAGCTTCTGCTGAGAAACTGACAGCTCTTCTGCTGTTGCCCAGAACCCACTCTCTGCCCACTGATGGATATCCCCTCCCCTCCACACTCACTCTCTGCCCCCACCTCCCCTGACAGGATACCTCCACACCCAGCCATGAGGACACATCCATCCACAGTCCTCTCTCCACCAGGCACCCCAAGGCCAGGTCAACTGCACCTCTGATATCACGCCTCAGCCTTCAGTCTCAGCATCGGCTGGTCAAGTTCGGGCAGTGGCTTGACAGGCCCTGGCTCAGGTGCCAGGAAGCCTGAGTTCAAATCTTGGTTCGGCCCCTTACTAGCTGTCTGACCCAGGGCATAGAGCTGAACCTCTCTGAGTCTCGGCTGCCCTACCTACAACACGGTGCATGTAACCCGGACCCTTGTTGGGAAGAATGAATGTGGTCCTGTGCACCACGCGTGTAAAGTAAGGATCAGTTAAGTATCTCCCTGGTGGGCAGGTACTGATGGCATTTCAGACACCGCAGCGACAGAGACAGATCTGTTACCTGAACACAGGGAGGTGCTCTTTAATGGATGGCACACGTTGTAACCTGTCTTAGTTAACTAGTGCTGCTAGCTCGCAAAAACTCCACCAGGGCATGGCTATCATGAACAGAAATTTGTATTTATATATATATTTAAATTTAGGAGACGAGACATCTGAATTCAGGACACTGGCTCATAGGAGAAGGCTTTCTCTCCATTGGGTCTAGAAGAACCTTCTTCAATCATCGTGGGCCCAGCAAGTCTTGGAACCTCCATGTGGCTTGGCCTTCTCTGGAGTCTAGGAGATTCGAATCAAAGGGACCTTGGGTCCAAAGAATGCAGCCTGCTCCAGCTCTTCTTTCTCGGTAGCCCTCCCCACCTGACCTCCCCTCAGTGCTCAAACCTGCTACCTCTTATAAGATAAGGCAATGCAGGCCACTCCCCAAGGAAACAGCACTTACCTTGGGGCAGCGCTGCGACCTGAGTCAGTCCCTTTACAACTGATGGGCTGGTCCCGTCCGATCCCACCCTGGAGGATGATGGCGGCGTCATGCTATAACTGCCACATGACCGCATGGCAAGGCAACCAAGTCACGGAGACGCATGATCCGGCCACGCTGGCACCTATCTCGGGGCAGTGGGGCAACGCAGTTCAACCCACGGCACGGGGGAAATCAAACTGTGGGCAGCGGTAGCGTCTGGCCCCGTCTGAGGGCTGCGCACATCTACACCAGCTCATCCGAATGGCCGCTCCAGCCCCCCACGAGCCGGGCCCAAACTGGTCCCACCGAGCCGTTGGCCATCACCACGCGCTCACGGTCAGTGCCTCTTCTCCCTCATCTGGTCACAGATCCTACAGAGCACAAGCAGACAGCACAGGTGCTGCATGACCAGCGACCTGTCCCTCCTTGACCCTTAGCCCATGCCCCTGAGGGCAGCGCAGCCTGCCTCTTCTGCCTCTGTCTCGGAGAAGAGGTCACCCTACCCAGTCAGCCTCAAACCAGCAAGGCTAGCGTTTCAGCCCCAGACCTCAGGGAGCTGCAGACTTTGGAAGATGATAGAGGATGGAGGGGGAGCCATGAAGATTCTTCTCCTCCCTGAAAATGGTCAGGGCCAGCTGCCACTGGACAGGTCATTCTCTGAGCCTCTGATACAGCAGCAGACACCAGGCCTGCAGAGTCCCAAGTCCTGCAGAGTCCCAAGTCTGGCTCAGGATAAATCCACAGTCCAGGGAAGAGCCAGCGGCCACCAGGGCCTCCCCCAGGGCCTCGGCTTCCAGGAAAGAGGATACTCGAGCTCCCCCACACTCTCAGAGAAACGCCTGGCTTATTTGAGAACCAGATGCCCCAGAGGAAACAAGCCCCTGTTTTTCTTCACCATCTGTTCAGGCTTGGAGGGTTGGGGGCGCTCCCCTCCCCCTTTCCTTCTGCCAGGTCTGCCCTGCCTTTGTGTTACCAAGTCCTGGTTTCTGTTCCCAAAGCCAGGCAGCCCTGTGACCTCTGCACAGAAGGTTTTCCTTAACGGGTCAAGCCAGAGAGGCAAGACGGGAGGGGCGGAGGGGGGCAAAGAACATGGGGGACAAAGGGCACAGGCCAGAGAGGAGCCTCAGAGAGGGATATGCTTTCCTGATTTAGGGGAGGTGAGAGTGGCAGGGCTCTGGGGCCCGTGGATCCCTCCTGAAAACACACACACACACTCACATGCATGCACACACTGCTAGCTGGCAGTACAGGACCTGCAGCTGGCCCCAGCTCCCAGCCCCCATGCCAGAAACCTCCTCCCCCCCATATGTCCCCTGAAGACTTCTTTTCCACCCCCTACCACCACCACTCCCCACTTCAAAGGGAGAGCAAGCCTCTGACTGCTGGCCTCCCAGGCTCCTTTGAAAGGGGCTTCCAGAGAGCCGTCCTGGTGCTCCGGCGTCCCTCAAAATGACAGGCTGGTTCTGGAAGCCAGGCACTGCCTCGGTTTCCCAGAAAGGGCGGAACAGACACTCTTGCGTGTTTTTATCTGTGTGTCCTGGGTGGTCCGTACCAGGGCCCGTGACTGCATCCACAGCCCCCAAAGTGCTGGATCTTTGTTCCCAGGGTGAGTCTGAATCCCATCCCCCAACAGGAGCCTCCATCCAGAGAGGCTTTGTGGAGCCCACGGTCCCTAGTGCTCCAGGGGCCCTCGGAGAGTGTTCCAGTCTAAACTCCCTACCTAGCACCCAGTCTTCCCAACCTTGAGACCGCTGAGGAAAGGCTCGGTGCTCACCTCCCCGGGAGCTCCCCATTCCTACCTCAGTCTTCCTCACAAAGCTCTTCCTGGTTAAACGGGACTGACCGCCGATGCTCCCCCAAAATATCGAGTTCAGGAGTGCCCGATCTTAACCACATGGTGACGCAGGAGAGAAAAGAGAAGAATGTGGGCAGGGATCATAGAAGGGGGGTTTGCCAGGGATGAGCCAGTCGCAGTGATCTTCCAGATCAGGCTTACCTGGGGCTGAGGCGGCTGGGGAGCCAGTGGGCAGCCCTGGTATAGAGTCGGCTTCCCTACAAGGCTTCGTGGCAGAGGTAGCCGGGGAGCTGCATAAATATCTCCGACTTGGCTCTCAGGAAGATTTCCTAACTCCAACCCTCATGAATGCTCCATTCACCAAGTCTCAGGAAAGGACTGAAGGACGCACTCCATCAAGATGCAGGCCCGCTGAGCATGGGGGAGTACGGGGTGCCCGAGGGCAGTGCCACTCTGTCCAGGGGTGCATCCTGGGGGTGGGGGCTCAGATGCCGACTGGTAGCCAAGACCCAGCATGTGTGTGACTGCCTACCTCATTCCAGGCAAATCACGGAGGACACTAAGCCCAGCTGTGAGATACATGATGCAGTAGAGAAGGGGCGGACCAAGGACACCCCAAGGTCATGGCGAAGAGCGAAGCCAAGACTAGAATTCCACCTCAACCAGCTCCGATCTCAGCGGATGAGAAGGCCTACAGGGCACCGTTTCTGAGAAAATTAAAGTAAAATAGTATGTACTGCAGTGGCTCTCAACCTTCCTCATGCCACCACCCTTTCCTATAGTTCCTCACGCCGTGGTGACCCCCAGCCATAAACTTCATCACTGTCATTTCAGTACTGTTAGGCATCATCATGTCAATAACTGATAGGCGGGATATATTTTCATTGCTACAAATCGAGCCTAACTAAAGCAGTGATGAATCACAAAAGCAATGTTATTCTACACTGTTAACTATCTATTTCTAATGACACATCAAGGGACTCTTGTCCTGAAGCGTGGTGGAGCACGGGGAGCAGTCTTCATGCTGGGTACTCCTAAGGGGGGGGGGGTGCATCTGCATGTGGGCGGACCTGCCTAGAGATAGAGGAGCGGGGTCTCGGTTCCTAAGACCATCGGAAAGCTGAGTTTTCTGATGGTCTTAGGCAATCCCTGTGAAGGGGTCGTTGGAACCCCCCCAAAGGGGTCATGACCCACAGGTTGAGAACCGCGGATCTATTGCCTTAAAACCTCTCAAGAAGGAATCTGTAGAGCTGAGAGCACTTTGGAGATGAGCTAAGAAGGACCCCAGGGGGAGGGGGGGGAAGCAAAGCAAACCCTTACACTCACTGCCATCAAGTCTATTCCGACGCATCATGACCCTTTAGGACTGAGCGAAGCTGTGTCCTGGGGTTGGCGAGGCGCCTCGTCTTCATGGGCACACAGAACCTCAGCTTTCTCTCATGCAGCGGCTGGCGGGGTGGAACCCCTGAGAGCGGCTTAAACAAAGACAGAGAGGAGGAGGGTGAAGCGTACAGACAAAGAGTCATCCTCGTACCCTCCATGGCTCAGCTATCACTGGGCATAGAATGCACGTGGTAAATGTTGAACCAATCGGAATTAAGATTAGGCACGAGGAGCTGGGAAACGTAAGTGTGAGGCAGGTGGGCTGTTGGGTGAACCATACTTCACCTGAGCTTTCCTAGTGGTACGGCAGCACCTAGGAGGGAGGGAAGACTGTGGTTTGGACATTAAGGGCTCGACCCAGGCTAGGCCCTGACTCTCTGCGTAAGCCTGAGGACCAAACTCCCCGTAGGGCGTTGATAGGAAGAACTCAGATGAGGCCTGAATCGATGTCAAGACTCAACGAGAGGCTCCCAGCATGGACCACCGCCTTCTACAAACCAGAGGTTTTCTCCCTCCTCCCTTGGAAACCATGGGTATAGGTGTGATGACATGAAGATAGCTGCTCTGGCTTTTTCACCCACCATCTTTGTTATGCCCGCTCAGGAACCGGGCGGGGCAGGCAATAAGACGGAGAAGACAGTGACTCGGGTCGTGGTCCCTTCTGCCATTGCACTGGGTACAAAAGGGAGCCACCTCGGGGACAAGAAGAGGGAGTCAATCTCCTGACCATCCAGGAAGAAGAGCTCGCAGCAGACCAAGCGTGAGATGCCGACCTGCAACGGGGGAGGCAGCAGAGGCACCGGGGGACTGCAGCACTGAGACCATTAGACTGAGCGAAGGAGCCTCACCAACGCCCTGAGACAGAGCAGTGGGCTCCCCAAAAGAGTAAAGCTGAGTGTCGGGGAGCAGGAGGATGGCTGGCAGAGTGGAATGTGCTTCGGACACGTATCGGCACCCAGGCATCCTTGTAACAATTACCCACGAAGTGCAGAGGCCAGGAAGACACAAGGACCTGAGCTTCCCTCTCAGCTCCGCAGCCAGTGCCACAGACAGTCAGACCCAGCAGACAAGGAGCGTGTACGGGGAAGGCCGATAGGGCAAGAAGGATGGAGGGTGGGGGCTTGTCTGACTCCCGCCGCAGAGGGGTTACCCTTGAACGGATCAGGAGGGGCTCACCGGATTCACCCGGGTCATGGTGGGAGGGCAGAATGAACAGCTTGTGTTGGTGCTGCTGCCATCTGGTCCACTTTGGACTCCCAGCAGCCCGAGGAGTACAGGCCGTGGCGGGGGGGTGGGCGGCGTGCTGGGCTCTCATGGCTAGATTATGACTCGTGATGGCCTTGCATGACCGAGCGGTACAACCCTGTGGGGTTTCCCAGCTCTTGACCGGATGCGTGTTGGGTTCAAATGACCGGCCTGTCAGTCAGAGATCGTTAGCAGTCAGATCTTGTCCTACCTTGTCTCCTTGTGTAGGTGATGCTTTCCAGAAATGTTGTGAGCCGTGAGGGAGAGTGGAACACACCAGGGACGGTGGGATTGGGACTCGGATGGGTGGTTTAGAGAGGGCTGGGGAGGCAGTCAAAGGACAAAGTCCTAGACCAACAGTTCTCAACTTGTGGGTTGAGACCCCTGTGGGGAATCTTAACAACCTTTTTACAGGGGTGGCCGGATTCATAATTGTAGCAAAATGACAGTGATGAAGTAGCAACATGAATAATTTTACGGTTGGGGGTCACCACCACATGAGGAACACAGGGGTCGAGGTATGAGGAAGGTGTGGAAGCACTGTCCTGAACCAGGGGTCCGCAAACTCTGGAGACCGAAGAGCCCTCCTGTCCCTCCTAACAACTTGAACATCACTCAAGATCCTTACGTTTGTCTTTCCAAGCAAATGAAGTCGCCGTCATCTGAACTAATCACCTCCCGAGGTTTTCCATGTGACTTCCGAGCCACACCTTCCCACGGAAAGAGCTGCACGGGGCTCACGAGCCGACCTTTGCCAACGACCCTTGGCCTAAACTTTAAGACATCCTCTTCAGGTGGTTGGGAGGGCAGAGATTGGCTGCACACATGATGACAACCTGATGACAAGGTACCGAGTTCTTCAAGCTCGGGGTCAAGCCCCAGCAGGCTACAAAGCGAGATGAGGTGCTGGATGGTCTGGAGAGCAAAGAATTGCACAGACTCCTGAGCCTACAGCCGGTACTGATGACCGGTCACTGAGTCCCAAGGGGCAGGGGTCTTTGACTTTGACTTGGGGGTGGGGTGGGGACAAGGGTAAAAAAGAAAGTGCCAGAGGTGGCTGGCAAAAGGAGGGAAGGTATAGAGAGGTGAAGCCCGGGCTCACTTTTTTAGAGAACTGGATTTCGAGATGGACTTTGCTGTACAGGAAGGCGCCCTGGTGTCGCACTGGTTATGTGTCGGGCTGCTCACCACAAGGTGAGCCGTTCAAAACCACCAGCTGCTCCATAAGAGAAAGAAGTGGCTCTCCACTCCCAGAAAGAGTCACAGGAAAAAAGCAACAGTGGGAAGGGTGGAAGTAACTATATTTCCCCCCAAAAAAACCCCAAACTCTCCACCATTGCATTGATTTCCAATTCACCACAATCCTCCAGGACAGGGCCGGGCTGCCCTCGGGGGGTTCTGGAACTGTCATTCTCTACGGGAGCAGACAGCCTCGTCTTCCTCCCAAGGGCAGCTGATGGTTTTTAACCCAGCTCTTAACCCACCACGCCACCGAGAAGTCAGGAATACGGGAGGTCGAGATGAGAGGATCCCGGTTTTCAAAAGGCTTGTAAACCAAAACCCAAGCCCACTGCCAGTCGGTCCCCATGCCTTCTCCTGAATGGACAAAACCTGGGCCCACAGGGTCTGCCAGGCTGGAAATCTTTTCTTCCTTCTAATCATTTGACTGAGGGTTCGCCCAGCTCTTACCACCATCCATCCCTCCATCGTGTTGAGCACATCTGTACACGTGTCGCCATCCCCATGCTCAGAGCATTTGCTTTCTACTTGAGTCTTTGGTATCAGCTCCTCATTTCTTCCCTCCCTCCCCCAGCAGTGAACCTTTGATGCTTTATAAATAATTATTTTATCCTACTTTACACTGTCGGATGTCTCCCTTCACCTGCTTTTCTGCTGTCCATCCCCCAGCGAGGGGGCTACATGTAGATCCCTGTCATTGGTTCCCCCTCTCTGCCCCACCTTCCCTCCACCCTCCTGGTGTCGCCACTCTCACCACTGGTCCTGAGGGGGGTGAGAGGTTCTGTCCTGGACTCCCCGTGTTTCCAATTCCTATCTGTACCAGTGTACAACTACCTGGTCTAGCCGGATTTGTAAGGCGGAATTGGGATCATGATGCAATCGGGGTGGGGGGTGGGGAACACTGAAGAACTAGAGGAGCGCTGTATGTTTCATCGTATCCAGGATGTAAATCTTCAAGTGAGCAGGCTGTCATATCTTTTCTCCCACCAGCGGCCGGCGGCCTTGAACAGTCAACCTTCTTGGTTAGCAGGTGAGCATTTAACCGCCGCACCACCACGGCTCCTTTGGACCTATGTGATTCTTAAGACTATGGGTGTATAGAACTTTCATTAGAAAATATTTAAGGGGCTGAGCCCTGGTGGCTCAGTGGTTGTGTGTGGGACTGCAGCCCAAAGAGTTGATGGTTCAAATCCAGCAGCAGCTCTCCAAGAGCAAGGCTGGGCGGCCTACTCCCACCAGCACAGTGATGCCAAAAAACAAACAAAAAAATGTTTAAAACACCTTTTAAAACTGTGAAATTCTACAGTTATGATCCAGTAAGGATAAAGCCTGGGGCGTAAGAAACCTTCCTCGTTGACTTCTTTGTCTCTAACTTTGAGGTCTCAATGCTGCTGTCTCCGTGTTACCGATAAGGAAATCACGGCTTTCAGAAGACACCTCGGTTCCCTGAGGTCCCCCAGCACAGGGGGCGAGCCGGAACTCCAACCCAGGGCCTGGCCCTGGGCCAGGGCCTCCCACAGGTGGCAGAGAAGCAGCACCAAGACCACTCGACAGAGAAGTGGCCTTCCCACACATGGAGGAAGAGAGCTGAACAGGGTGGATCAGAAGCCTGCTGGCAAAGGGGTGTGCCCCTGGCACTGACTCGACAAGGAAACTAACCTTGCCAATCCACAGAGGGAGAGAGGAGCGCCTTCAGACTGGCTGAGTGGGGCTTTGTGACATAGCCCAAGCAGGACAAAGGTCAAGGGGCCGTGTGACTGAGAGGCACGACCGAGAAGAACCTGCCCTGACCGGAGAACTGTGTGCCTTGCCCACCTCCCTGAGCCCGACCTGCAGCCAGTTCCTTCCCTAAGAAGCCCATAATTGTGGGTATGTTCCCTCCAGCCATCGGAGCAAGTCTGCAACAAGCTATCAAGCCCAACAGAGACGTAGAGAGTGTCCGTGGGAGGGGCAGTTGGGGTCAGCACTGGTAAAGAGAGTGGCAACGTGTCCACTAACAATTGCAGGAATCGGCCTGGGGTAAGTATGACGTCTGGGTCTCCTTCCTTCTTGTGAGGCCAGAGGTCAGAGGCCACCCCTGTGCCACCCTTGGACACAAGGTCTCACCGGTGGGCCTCACTGCCCTTCTACCCATCTGAACCGTCTGTAGAATGAATGAAAGGCCACTTCCTGGAGACCCCAGGGCCTGTCAGGTGGGAAGGGCCGGGCACGAGGCTAAGTCGTGGAAGGTTCTACTTCCACACAGGAGATGCAGTGGACTCCCAGCCAGTGCGTCCTGGGCTCAGCCACCCTCCAGCTACCGAGGGAGCCTTGTGGGTTGCCAGGAAACGGCACCCATTTCGACAGAGCTTCCACTCTAAGCCAGACGGGGAAGAAAGACCTGGTGACCCTCTACAGGTCACAAAGACCTGGATCCTTGGTGCACAGGACTGGGCAGGATGCTGTCCCGTGGGGCTGGGGGTCACCATGCCCTGCGTGGAAGGTGTCCACTTTCAACAAGCACAACAACGCTGACGAACCACACGGACCACTCTTGCCGTACCCGTGTGGCCGTGACTCTTGCTAAATAAGCATGCGGTCAGCCTGCCGAAGAAAAGGCACACCCAGGCAAAGAGGAAGAGGGTTCCTCCAGCCCGCCTCTCAAAAGCACAGGGAGGAACAGAGGGAGGGCTGCTTGCTTTCTTTCGACTCCTCCGTAGCTTCCAAATGTTCTTCTTCTTCTTCTTGGTGTTGTAACCTCAAAGTTCTTGTGGTGGTCACCTAATCCAGTGTCAATTTGAGGATGAAGAGTGGAGGGGTGGAGTCTAGCCTGTCAATCTGGAGATAGCCAATGAGATCTCTGTGTGGGCATGGCCTTCTCCGCTGAGAATTCTGGGAAATCCAGCGGTGTTTCCTCCTTGGTGGTGAGAGACTCTCAGCTCACACCCTGGGAGACAGAGCAGCTGACAAGAAACTCGGGCCCACCCTGATGCCGCCCTGGGAGAAGCCATGCAGAGACTCCTGCCTCTGCTGAGATGTTTACACCACCACTGGATCCCAAGCCTTTCTACCCACCGGCCTGTGATTGTCCTGCATTCGGCATCATTGTATGTGTCTCATGAATCCGAAGAGGACTTTATAGACTGATACTGGACATATGGGTTCATACCAGAGAATTACCTGAGACTGAAGTGGGTTGGGAGGCTTTCTCAATGTTCAATTCCTCTTGTATATAAACCTCTCCTTTATATACATATGCGTCTTTATGAATCTGTTTCTCTAGTTTACCCAGACTAACACAGTACCATTTGATTAAATGAGCTATTTTACACAATAGGAACAGCAATATCATTACAATTGTAAAAAAAAAAAAATTAACCAGGATGGACTGATTTTTAGATTTTCAAATCAGAATCAACCGTGCATTGACACAGAATTGTCTTTGCATCAAGCCCCAAAGGCAGCAGCCTACAGATGCGGGTTTCTGTAACCCTTGAGTTCTGCAGCTCGACCACTCGCAGGAAAAGCAGCTGCAGGTTTGTGAGCTGAGGTCAGCAGAGACCGTGGAAGAGCCGCCGGTGTCATGGATCCACCTGTCATCAACTTGAAGCTCGAGCCTCAGCCAGTTCTGGAGGAAGTGGAGTCTCAGTCTGCTTGAAGGTCTGCGGTCTGGCATCTGCGTCCTCCAGACAGGACTGGTATCTAGTAAAGCGGCTTTGGCAGCAGCCTGGGGGACATAGCCTTGCTTCCTCTTTTGTCCAGCTTGTTTGGGGGCATTTTTCCGCTGAGACTGGGTCTTCCGCTGCCCATGAGTCCCACCCCAGCTGGGCCAGTCTTGCGTGGGAGAGAACCCCAGAGGGACAACATTCAACAACAACACCCACTGCTGTGAAGTCGATCCCAGCTCTTGGTGGCACCGTGGGCTACGCCTAGGGCCGCCATCTAGAAGGTCAGCGGTTCAAACCCATCAGTGACTCTCTCTTCTGGTCAAGATTGAAAGTCTCAGAAGCCGACAAGAGCCATCCGTTCAGCTGTCGGGTTTCTGAAACTGAAGATCGTAGAGCCAGCCTCATCTTTTGCCCAAGGAGCAACTGGTGGGTTTGAACCACGGATTTTACACCTGTCCAGCGTTTATCCTACAGCACCACCGAACTCCTTAAAACCAGACCTCTCCCAGGTCCACTAGGCACAGAAACAGCCCCCACCCCGACTCCCGCCAAGACTCTGGGAGGCAGACTTCCATCAACTCTCCCCTCTTAAAACCAGCATTGACTCCATCCCCAGCCCTTCCCTTTCACTGCTGTGCCCCCGACCATGCCCATGTCAGGGCCGGCTGAAAGAAAGCAGCCCTAGGAAGGTCGGCTTGCTTGCACCTGCTCGGTGGCCAAGGGGGTGGGGGCTGGGGGCCGGGAGGTGATTCAGCTAGCAGCAGGCTGCTTTGCCCCGTCACTCTCAGTCCCCTCCATCCATGCTGGCTGCCCAGCAGGGAAAACATGCTTCCTGGTCTCAGTAACTCAACTCCCTGTACTCTCCCCCCACCCCCGACCCCGAGCATGGCCAGGCTCAGACCTTAATCTCCGGGCGGATCCTGTGTCTGAAGCCGGGGCAGCTGTCCCACGTGCAGCTGTTCCCAATCCAGGCCCCGCAGGCAGACAACTTCCAGGGCTGCCCCCACCCCCTCCTTGCCAACAGCCTGGCAGGAAGTGGAGCTTGCCCAGGGGAACTGCCACCCTCACAGAGGGCTTCTGGGTCTGCAAGAGGTGCGCCGCTCTCACACGCCACTCCACGTTACGAG
Organism: Nesogale talazaci; assembly: GCA_004026705.1. Classification (NCBI taxonomy): domain Eukaryota; kingdom Metazoa; phylum Chordata; class Mammalia; order Afrosoricida; family Tenrecidae; genus Nesogale; species Nesogale talazaci. Next base: position 4,217 of record PVJH01027106.1, on the reverse strand, counting down.
CTGGCAGGGAGCTGAACATCTCTGCCTGTGAAGTCCCAATGGGCCCAGCTGCAGTTGGCCCTGCCTTGTTGTGCCCAGTCCTGAGGGCCTGCAGTGGACGCTAACACTGGTGGGACATACCTAGGAGACAAGGACCAAGCACCACCCAGTCTCCATCGGAGGGAGGTGGCGGGGGGGGGGGGCCGGGGGAAGGGGGGATTTGTGCATGGTGGGCACTCCGTCTGGCCACAGGAAACCAAACCAAACCCACTGACCCCCAGCCGGTCCTGGCTCACGGCGACCCCACAGGTCCGAGGAGCACTTGCCCGTCAAGTTCCCAAGGCTGGACATCTTGACGGCAACAGACCTGCTCACCTTCCTCCCGTGTGGCAGTTGGTGAGCTCAGACCAACCGCCTTGTGGTTCGCATCCCAGCGCCTGAACCTCTGTGTCACCAGGGCCCCTGGCAATTCAGAGTGTAGCCTGCCAACTCCAGGGGACTCTGTTAAGGCTAGATGCCATGCCACGAAGCCCTTCTTCCTTCAAAGAGGGCTCTTCCTGTTTCCACAGCCCTGGGGATTGGCTACCAAGATTCCCTCCCACGCAGGACATCAGCCAATGCCCTAAGAGAGGAGCTTGCCCAGAGCAGGAAGCCAGTCCCACGGTTCTGATGGGTCCGCCCACCCTAGTCTGAGCCACAGAGCCTTCCACAGCAGCCGACCCTACCCACACCTGCCAGGGGCCTCTTGGCTTTACCACCGATTCTGGTTCTGCATGAGCCTCCAGGTCTGGAAATGAGATTTTTGGCTATATTCAGTGTGACAGGCACGAGGTATGCAGTAATGAACAAGGCAGACCATTCTTGATGGATGAATTGATTGATTAATACCTCCCCACCCCACCCCATGCCACCATCAGTTTGATTCTGACTCATATCAACCCTACATACAAGAATGCCGAGGAATAGTCTGATAAAAATAATTCGTGAGGTTGGAATTGTGCTATGAGAAGACATACGATGAACATCTAATCATTAGAATAGCATGGTTTGGGCACCAGAGAAGTCACTAGACTTCACTAGACATCAGGACTTCAGGAAAAGGACCGCAAGTTAAAGTGCGGGGCTTACTTACGCCTCCCTGGAATAGAGCGAGTTCTGAAAGCATTTATTTAATCTTCTTTCCTGGCCTTATCTGGGGAGACAGGAAGAGGCTCCCCACATTTAGGGTGTTGGAGAGTGGAGTGGAATGGCTACACTCTGGGCTGAAAACTACAAGATCTGCAGCTCAAAGCCACCGACCGCTCCTTGGGAGAAAGACAAGGCTTTCCACTCCCGTGAAGAATGACAGTCCAGGAAGCGCACCGTGGGCAGTTCTACCCTGTCCTGTAGGCTCGCCCTGCGTCAGCATCGCTTGATGGCAGTGAGTTCGGTGTAGGGTTTTGGTGGTGCCGTGGTTACAAGTTGGGCTGCTCACTGCAAGGTCAGCCGTTCAAATCCACCAGGCGTTCCATGGAAAAACAAGGAGTCTTTCTGCTCCTGTAAAGATGTGCAACAGTTCTACTCGGTCCCGCAGGGTCACGGAGCGTCGGAATCGACTTGATGGGGATGAGCGTGGTGTTCAGAGGCTGAGGCCTGAAGTCCAAGCAAGAGAAAGCAGACTTGGCGGAGCAGAAACAGCATCAAGTACACGTGCTTTGGGGCGCCAGGTTGCTGGAGGGTCAGAGGCAGGCAGAGTGAACAAGGCATCTGGCTAGAGAAGGGGGGTAGGGTGGGTGGAGGCGGACTTCACTCCAGGCTCTGATGGAGACGTTTCTCCCAGCTACTCAGTTTTTCGCCATGTTGCCTGCTGAACACGGGGAAGAACTTGAAGCCCTTGCTGATGAAGATCAAAGATGGCAGCCTTCCGTGGGGATGACAACAGAAAGAAGACCCAAATCCTCACCACAGGCCCCACGGGGCACAGGGTGATCGACGGAGGGAAGGGGGGGCGTGGTCAAGGATCTGGTCTTGCTTGCATCCATAATCCATGCTCAGGGAAGCAGCCTGCAAAAAATCAAAAGCTGCCCGGCATTCGGTGACTCTGCTTCCCAACACCTCATTGGAGTTGAAAAGCAAGGTGTTACTTTGAGGGCTAAGGTGAGCCTGCCCCAAGCCACGGTATTCTCCATTGCATCGTATGCAGGTGAAAGTTGGACACTGAATAAGGAAGACGGTAGAAGGTAAGACGTGTTCAAGTGGGGGTGCTGGAGAAGGAAATGGAACAGAGCATGGACTGCTGAGGGGAAAAACCAATCTGTCTGGAAAGACGTACAGCCAGAATGCTCCTTCTGTCAGGTAGCAGAATGGGGATCGAGGGCATGGTCTCGCCCACGCCTGCACAAGGCGCCTGGGACACTGGACATCTATAAAGACCTTGAATGTGCATGTTCCAATTCAGACATGCCCTCGCCCCACGCCCTCCCCCACCAGTCACACCTGGGCAGCCCAAACGAGGCGCAGGCTCATGACCCCAGCCAGGTGGGCTTAATTCAGCCAATGGGGGTCAACCTTCCACCATGCCGCCTCCCAGCCAGACGTGAAGCTACCCTGGCCTCAGGAAGGCGGTCACTCTTTCTTTGTATGCTGCTTCTGTGCTCAGGCCAGGCCACTCGCTCTCTCGCCTCAGTTTACCATGTGTGGGCCAGCAGTTCCAGGAGATTGCCTGTGTTTGCCTGTGAGCCCCAGTGCAGCTTACAGGAGGCTTAGCACGTGGCCCTGAAATAGCATGTCCGCCTTTGAGACGATAAACCCTTAAACTTTTCCATCCGTGAATAAAATAATAATAATAAAAAAAAAACACTTGGAACACAAGCCCGGCTTCGGCGTGAATTCTTTCTCATGTGTAGCCATGAATCAAGGTCATACACACCTAACGCTTTAGAGGCAAGGATGGCAAGACTTCGTCTCACATGCTTTGGATATGGTGGCCATCACCCAAGCTGGTGTCCATTTGAGGATGAAGCGTGTAGGGGTGGAGTCTAGCCTGTCAATCTGGAGATAGCCAATGAGACTTCAGTGTGGGCGTGGCCTTCTGAGAATTCTGAGAGATGTGGTCATTCTTTCTTGCAGGCGGAGACACTATTTCTCTCGGCTGACTCCCTTGGAGATACTCGACCGACAAGGCTGGCTCCCTGATGAGACCTCCCTTGATGCGTCTAGCTCTCTGAAGTTGGACGACCCACAGAGACCTCTGCCAACGCCGAGACGCTCACAATGCCACGACCCAAGACTTTCTACCCACTGGCCTGTGATCGCGCTGCATTTGGCATCTTTGCGTGTGTCTTGCGAGTCTGAAGAGGAGATTAGCATCAGGCTAGTGACCTTGGACCGGACCACGTTGGGATGTTTTCTTAATGTACACTTGCTCTTGTACAGAAAACTCTTTCTTATACACGTAAGCGTGTGTACGGATTTGTTTCTCTAGCCTACCCGGCCTCACACAAGACAGGTTTCCAGGAGAGGCCGGTTGCCTGGGAGGAGGGCATCGTGGTTGGTAAAGCGGAGGGGCGGTGAACAAGAGGGCAGTCCTCCGGGAGGCGGGCCGGCATGGGGGCTGCAGCAACGCACTCAGGACGGGAATCCTGGTGGGGACGGAGCAGGGCAGGGCACTGTTTCCTTCTGTTGGGCGCCGGGTCGCCGTGGGTCAGCGCTGACTCCGGGCCCCTAAGAAGAGCAACCCGGCGGCCAGGCCAAGAGAAGAAACACGTCTAGAACCCTCGGATGAAGACGTTCGGGGTCTGAGTCAATGATCAACATGAACCCGGGGGTGCAAGGAAGCAAGTCAAGTGGACGCTGACGCCTATCGACCCTGGAGGACGGGGCAGAGCAGTCTCTGTGCATTTCCGAGACTGTAACTCCTTTTCTTTTTGAATTAATCATTTTATTGGGGAGCTCTTACGACTCTTATGACAACCCGTCCTTCATTAGTCTTGAGCACACTTGTTCAGTTCCAAAACGTTTTCTTTCTACTTGAGCCTTTGGTATCAGCTCCTCTTTCACCCCTGCCTCCTCCGCCCTCCCGACCTCAGGGATCCTCGATCAACGCTATATTATTATTGTGATGATTTTCTGTCTTATACTGTCCATTGTCTCCCTTCACCCACATTTGTAATTTGTCTCCCTGGGGAGGGGGGCTATATATCCAACCTGGTGAAGGGCTTGCCCTTTCTCCGCCTTCCCTCCCCCAACCCCACCATCCC
>PVJH01027105.1:0-29147 GCA_004026705.1 Nesogale talazaci | reverse complement strand
GCCTGGTTAATCATACAAAAAGTATTGTATAGAAGATTTTAGTAGATTAAAATGATAAATCTGAGTCAGATGTTCACTCAATCTCCCTCTGATACACTTTGTGTCTAACGTGGTTTTAAATGTTGTCTGTTTCTTCTATTTCATACTGGGGTATATCTATCTATATTGTATTTTGTCAAAGTTGTTAGCCTCCTTGACTCTCTTTGATGTGGTTTTCTATGTTGCTTAGTATATAAAACCCAGAATGTCTGAATCTATAGAGATAAAAGCTAGAATAAGGAGTGCTGAGGGCTACGGAGGGAGAGATGAGCAGGGGTATGACAGAGATGATATCAAGCAACCAAGAAGGAAGAAAATGTTTTGAAATAGATTTCAGTTTTGTACCACAATTATACAACACTGCTGAATGTGATTGACTATGGAATGGTCTGATGTCTGAATTAGCTCTGAAAACATGGTTTTGGGGAAAAACTGGTGCTTTTATGAACCATTTACTTCCTTTATGCTCATCTTTTAGATTCTGCAAAGGTTCTTGTAATCAAAGTAGCAGCAATGTACAAACAATATGTAACCTTACCTTGAATTTGTTCTCATCCTCCTTAGAGTCTAATAGCTGGAAAGTGATTCTTCCAATAACTGGCCAACCATCCAAAACCAAAATTGTGTAGCCCTGTTTCATCTTTTCCTGTCAATTTCTATCTCTGTGTCTTTTTCTTCCTTCTGTCTCATGTTGTTGCTCTTGCTCTGGTTATCTCTCTCTCTTTAATACTTAAAGCACATGGATAACTAAAAACATGAATCTTTGGCTTAGATTCCCCCCACACCCCCAAAAGAAAACAAAAATTCAGTGCCATAGAGTCAATTCTGAGTTATGGTGATCCTGTAAACAGACTAGAACTATCTTTTTGAGTTTCTGAGACCTTTGCTCTTTACAGAGTTAGGAAGCCAGCTGAGCAGCTAGTGGATTCCAATTGCTGATCTCGTGCTTCACAATTTAACACATAACTGCTCCATGCCCAGGGATTAAGCTTGGCTTACATTAAGCCAAGGTAATTTTTACTTGAGTTGATAAAAAAATATTATTTTAGTCCAAGAAATACATTTTATACTAGATTCCTTTCATGTTATACATTTTATTGCTATTGAAATGGCAGCAAACTGAGTTTCTCTCATTGGAATATCTTGGTGTATAAGAATATTGTATATAGTGATGCTTCTCAACTCAATTGTATGTAGGATATTGGCAAATTTCTTCTTGTGTTTTTGACCGTTAATAGGAAGAACATCTTCCTCTCCTGGTCACTGATTAGGGATCCTTGTAAATCATTTAACTTTGCTGGTACTCAGATTCTGTATTTTCAAAATGAGACTTTGGTGACTTTCACAAGGGAGTGCAAAATGTAGTTGAGTTTGTACATTTTGAGAACTTGACTCCATATAGATTCTGACCTGGGTCAGAGGTCATTCGTGTGACCTAGTTAGTGCAAAGGAAGATGAAGTAAGATGAAGGAGGAGGAGGAACAGATGGAAGAGAAGATCCAACTTCCAGTCTTTGGGTCAGGTGTTATGCTGGGTTTCAGGCATTGCGCTGCTTATCACGAGACAGGTAGTTGAAACCCACCAGTAGCTCTTCAGGTGAAAGAGGAGGCTGTCTGTTCCCATAAAGATCCACAGCCACAGAAACCCTCGATAGGATAATGATGTGTTGCAACCAACTCCATGGAGAATTTGTAGAAATTTAAGTTCAAATGCTTTTTTTCTTATGGCTGTTTTAAGATATATTTTGCATCCTATAATTCCAGATTTGCAGCTACACTTTTTCTCTTTCAATCAATGACATCACTGCTGAAGAGGAAGTGTGCATCACTCACTGCCACTGAGTACCTTACAACTTCTACAAACCAAAGGAAATTAAACTGAAAGTAATTGGAAAAGTTAATTTCCTTTTTTTTTGGGGGGTGGCATCACTGCCCTCTGGTGGGCATGGGAGCTACCCATCCATGCTCCTGGAGAGCTGCTGCTGGATTTGAACCACCAGCCCATGGACTGCAGTCCCGTACTCAAGCACTACGCCCCTAAAAGTTAATTTTCTAATACTCCAATGTCAATTTTCCTGGCAGCAAGAAAAGTCATACACACTCACGGACACACGTTTATGTATGATGTGCGTGCAGAATTATAATGATGAGCAGATGAACTTCTGTGAAATTTCAACTCAACGACCAACTTAGATATTATGATTTTTACTTTAGACTTAAAAAGAACTGAGTTTAGAGGAGAGGTGAGTTTAAAAACATGGCGCTGAAAATGCATTTACAGCAAGAGTAATATCAACGTTCATTGATGCTGATCTGTTCTAGAGGGAGTTTTCAGATGTGATACATTCAAATTCTGAATCAATTTTTCCCATAAGAAAAAACTGAAGAGGGAGGGGGCAAAAGAAACTGATACCAAGGGTTCAACTAGAAAGTAAATGTTTAGAAAATAATGATGGTGACATACGTACAAATGTGTTAGAAACAATTGATGTATGGAATGTTATAAGAATGATAAGAGCCGGGCTGAGCCCTGGTGGCAGAGTGATTTTGCGCGGGACTGTGGCCCACTGGGATGGAGGTCCAATTCCAGCTCCATGGAGCAAAGGCTGGGCCTCATGCTCCCACCACCTGAGGTCAGTGATGCCCCCCACCAAAAAAATGAATGGTAAGAGCCCTCAATAAATATTTTTTAAAGAAAAAAACAAAACCAACCCCCCCCCAAAAAAAAAATAATTGAAAACAGATTAATCTGTCCTCGGCCACCAACTTTTTAACCCTAAGCGTACCTTTTTTTTTAAACAAAGATTTTATTGGCACATAATCCATATAGCATGCAATTCAACAGTTATGAGTGTTATGATCATTACCACAGAAATTTGAGAACATATTCTTCTTTCTTGTTCTTGTTGTTATGAACTCCCTATTCCCTCCAACTTCCTCTGCCATACCACCAAGAAACTATTAGTTCAGTTATTGTCTCTAACAATGTACTATACTAGATTTTGTATACAGAAAAATCATGCAAAAACAATAATAAGAGATGAAAGCAAAAACATATAAAAAAATCTAACAACAATAATAAAATAAAGCAGAGACAACCCTTAACAGAAAAGGAAGTAGAAAATATTTAAAAACCTGGACCAAATATAAAATGGGTAAAAAGGGAAATCAAATGACAAGTTGTTAAATCATTGTGTTTTCAACGATTCACTCTGAAATGTCCTCTGCAAGGCTCTTCATAGTCCTCATCCTTGGTCAGAGGGGATTCACCCTTGCATTCCCTCCACCCTACCCTCTCTCCACCCCTCAAGCAGCTCCAATCTAACCACCGGGCTGAAGGGGCTCAACCATCTTGGTCTCCCCACATCCCCAGCTCCCATCTCCACTAGTAAACCCACTCCAGCCCATCTGAATTGTGGGGTAGAGTTGGGACCATGATGGTTGGGGGAGGAAGGTTTCAAGAACTAGAGGAAATTTGTATGCATCATCACTGCATGGCTGCCCCTCGACTGGTCTGTCTCCGCCCTGTGACTCCCATGTAAAGGCGTCACCAATCACTCACCAGTGGGCCTTAGACCCACATTCTGTTCTCCCCCTCATTCGTAATGATGAGATTCTTGTTCTTTGATGTTCGATACCTGCTCCCTGAGGCCCCTCTTGATCACACATGCTGGTGTGCTTCTTCCATGTGGACTTTGCTGTTTCTGTGCTGAATGGTGACTCGATTATCTCCAAGTTTTTGAGAGTCCAGACATTCAATCATTTGGTAGCTGGGCACCATCATTTCTCCTACTCTGTTTGCCTCTGTATCCATTTGTCTTCAGCGGTATCAGGAGTCAATTGGTCCATGATTTTAGTTTTTGTTCTTTGATGCCTGATGCCAGATTGTTTCAGCACCTCATGATCGCACAGGCAAATGAGCTTCTCCTATGGCTACACATATGGTCTACACATGTCCTCAATGAGCACAGTGATATGTGTGTTTTGCCTAGACCTTCAACAACCATGTGGCCACGCTGGCTGTTATGTTTCTTCTATGTGGGTGTGGTCTCTTCCTAAATAAATGGTCTATTGTTTATCTTCAGACTTTTAAGACCCCAGACGATACATCCTATGATGGCAGAGCACCATCAGCTTTCTTCACCACATTTGCTTGTGCACCCATTTTACTTTGGTGATCATGTTGAGCCAGTGAGCCTCCAGGAATACCAGATTAATGTAACAAAGTATTCTTGCATTGAGGGAGCACCAGGGTGAGGGCCCAAGGTCTATTCTGCTACTATGGTACTTGGCGTATAAATATGTTCTTAAATTTATTCCCACCTTGAACTAGATATTTGTATGTATGTATGTATGGACATACCTATGTTTAGACCTCTGCAAGTGCTCTTTGCCCTCTAGTTCTTCTGTCTATTTCCTTCCATCTCCCTCCTGCCCCACCATCATGTTCCACCTTCATTGGGGTTTCAGTGCTTCCTCACAGATTCATTGTCCTTGCTTACTCGTGACCAGGTCTCCCACACCCACCTTTCCATTGATTCCAGACCACTTGTTGCTCTCCCTCCCCCATCTATGTGTTTGTCCACACCCCCTTCTCCAACCCTCCCTCGTGTCCCCAGGAATCACTGTTTGCCCAGTCCTTTCTGTGGTGCATTGGGTCACCAGAGGGATGTATTCCTCTGAGCATCATGTGTCATCCTGGAGCTTGAACCAGCTCTCTTCCTCTTCCTCCCTTCTTGTCTTGTCTGTGGGTGTGGAATGCTGGCCCCTCCCCCAGCCTGTTCTCTGCCTTGTCCACTTCTAGGAAAGGAGGCCATCTGAGTCAGGTTGCGTCTCACTCTGCAGCTCTCTCTCTTCTTGCATCCTTCCATGCATCTACGCTGTTGTCGTGATTGGGTGCTTCATGTTAGGAACCGCTCATCCACTCTGGTTTCTGTGGAGACAAGACCAGTACTCCCTCCTTGGGTGGAATATGCCCCGCTCCCTCTGTTATCCTTTCACTTTTGAACTCCCTTTTATCTTCCTATGCACTCCACCCCTTCATGCTTCTCCCTTTACTGTGTTGCACCCAACATGTACCTCCCTGGGTTTGGTCCTCCCTCCTCCCCTTACCTTACATCTTGTACCAACTATTATGGTATAGGACTCTTCTCTTTTATACTCACCATACTGTGCCAGAGTTTGTTGATCCATTCAGCTACTGATGGAAATTTAGATTGTTTCCAACTCTTTGCGATTGTGAATTGTGCTGCAATAAACATTGGTGCGCATACCACTGGTTGTGGTTTATTTCTCGTCTCTTCTGGATATATACCCAATAGTGGGATAGCTGGATCATAGGGGAGCTCAACTTCCATTTTCATTAAGTATTGCCAGACTGCTTTCCATAGCGACTGTACATATCTACACGACCACCAGCAATGTAGAAGTGTACCTATTTCACCACATCCCCTCCAGCATTTGTTGCACTGATTTTCCGATCTGGGCTAGACTCAAGGTGTTAGATGATATCTCATGGTTGTCTTGATCTGCATTTCTCTAATGGCTAGTGAATGGGAGCATTTTCTTATGTGTGTATTAACCATATGGACCTCCTCCCTAGTGAAACTTCTTTTCATTTCTTGTTCCCATTTCTTCAAAGAGTCATCTCCTCTACTCTTCTTGCAGGAAATGAGGGTATTGTAGATTTTTGTAATAAGCTTTTTGTTGTATTGTTGCTAAACATTCTCTCTCAGTCTGTGGGTTGCCTGGCTACCTTCTTGGTAAAGTCCTTTGATGCACACATGTGTTTTATTCTTAGTAAGTCCCATTTGTCAATTCAGGTTCCCCTGCATTTGTACCCTGTCCCAATGCAGTAAGCGTTTATATTCCCTGGGTCAAAGTTCTTAGATATTCCCCGATTCTCCCGCTAATGGTTTTGATGGTTTGTGGTTTTACTTCCAGGTCTGTCATCCACCTCTAGTTTGTTCTTGTGTGTGGGGTGAGGCAGAGATCCTGATTCATTTTTCTACATGTAGATTTCCATTGTCTCCAACACCATTTGTTGAAGAGGGCATCAACCTACCATTTGATGCTTTTGGGGCCCTTGTCAAAAATCAGTTGTCTATATGCTAATGGTTTTATTTCTGGATTTTCTATTCTTTTCCATTGATCTGTGTATCTGTCATTATGCCAGTACCATGCTGTTTTGGCAACTGTAGCTTTGTAGTAAGTGTGACAAACAGGTAAAGGCAGCCCTCCAACTGTCTTCTTATCCTTGAGGAGATCCCTGCTAATTCTTGGCCTTTTCCCTCTCCATATAAAATTGGTTGTCAGTTTTTCCATTTCTCTGAAGGAGGCCATTGGTATTTGGATTGGGATAGCATTGAACTTATAAAGTGTCCTGGGTAGAATAGACATCTTTACTATATTGAGCCTACCAGTCCATGAGCATGGGATATTCCTCCACTTGTGGAGATCATTTTCATTTCCCGTAGTAGAGTTTTGTAGTTTTCCTTATATAGGTCTTTTTTTTTTGTTTTATTAGACATATCCCAAGGTGCTTCAGTTTATTCTTGGCTATTTTGAATGGTACTGCTTCCTTGATCTCCTCTTCTGTATTCTTGTCAGATGTGTAGAGCAGAACAATCGACTTCTGTTTGTTGATCTTGTATCGTGCCACTCTTCCATATTCTTCTATCTCTGTTAGTAATCTGGTTGTGGAGCTCTTGGGATTTGCAATGTACAGGGTCATGTTATGAGCGAAAAATGATAACTTGAACTCCTCATCTCCCATTTGGATACCTTGGATGTCTTTCTGTCGTCTTATGCTATTTGCTAACACCTCCAGTACTATATTGAATAGTAGTGGGGATAAGGGGCATCTTTGTCTAGTTCCCTTCTTCAGTGGGGTTGATTTAGTCTTTACTCCATTGACTATTATGTGAACTGTCGGCTTCTCATAGATAGCTTGTATTAACTTGAGGAACTGTCCTATTACTGTTTGAGTGTCTTGACTAGGAAAAGGGGGCTGGATGTTGTCAAACGCTTTTTCTTCATCTATAGATAGTATCATATGGTTCTTATATGTCATCTTATCGATATAATGTATAATATTGATTGATTTACGGGCATTTAACCACCCCTGAATCTCTGGGATGAATTCTACCTGATCCTGATTGATTATGCTTTTTATATATTTTTGTATTCTATTGGCCAATATCTTGTTGAAGATTTTTGCATCTATGCTTATTAGAGACATTGGTCTATAGTTGTCTATTCCTGTGGGATCCCTTCCCCGTTTGGATATCAAAGTTATACTGGCTTCATAAAATGATTTTAGGAGTTTTCCATTCTTCTCTATACTCTGGAAAACTTTGTGGATTGGTGCCAACTCCTCCCTGAAAGCCTTATAGAATTCCCCAATGAAGCCATCAGGTCCAGGAGCTTTTTCTGTTGGTATATTCTTGATAACCATATCTATCTCTTCTCTTGTTATGGGTTTGTTTAGTTCCTTGACCTCTATCCAGGACAGTCTAGGGAGAGATTGTTTTTCAGGTATTTGTCCATGTCTTCCAAATTGTTGAACTTGTTGGAGTAGAGATTTTCATAGTACTTTGTGATAATCCTTTTAATTTCATTAGGGTCTGCTGTGACTTCCCTCATTTCATTTCGCATCCCACCTATTGTTGCTTGTTCTTTTCTTTCTTCTGTCAGGTTTGCCAGTGGCCTGTTGATTTTATTGATCCTTTCAAAGAACCAACTTTTTTGGGGCATCACTGCTGTCTGGTGGTGGGAGTAGGAGAACCAACTTTTTCCTGCATTAATCTTTCACATTGTTTTTTGTCTTCCCAGTGGTTCAACTCTGCTCTAATTTTTATTATTTCTTTCCTTTCACTGTTGCAGGGGTTATTCTGCTGGCACTGTTCTAGTTGTTGGAGTTCTTGTGAGAGCGTGTCTGCTATAAGACTTTTTTCTTTTTTCATATATGCTCCTATTACAATTAGGATACAACTGATAACTGCCTTCACAGTATCCCAGAGGTTTTGATATGAAGTATTATCATTCTCATTAATTTCTAGAAATGTTTTGATCTCCCTTCTAATCTGGGTTATTACCTATTCATGCCATAGAAGTTCATTATTCATCCTCCATCTATTTGCCCTTGTTTTACTACTAGTCCTTTTATTAATCACCAGATTTATGGCATGGTGGTCAGAGAAGGAGGTCTGCAGGATCTCTACATTTTTGAATTTACTTATGCTTGACTTGTGTCTCAGCATGTGGTCAATTTTTGAAAATGTGCCATATGGACTTGAGTAAAATGTGTATTGTGTTAGTCTGGGTAGACTGAGGAACAAATTTCAAAGACATGCATATAGATATAAGGAAAGGGTTTATATACAAAAGGAATGTGACACTAAGAAGGCATCTCAATCCAGTACAAAGTAATAAGTCCGATATTAATCCATATGCCCAAAATCAGTCTACAAAATCTCCTTCCGACTCATGAAGTCACAGGTCAGTGGATGCAGAATCCCGGTGCTGGCAGGGGTCTCCCAATGGCTCCTCGCTTCCTGGTCTCAGGGTCCATCAACAGCATGCCACTCCAGCTTCAGAGGTGTGGCTCCATGAGGGTGAAGCCATGTGGTCTCTCCGCCGGCTCCTCCAGCTTCTCGGAGGCTGCCATCTTGTCTTTTCTTCAACTGGGGAAGATAGCTTCTTATCTTCAAGAGGGAGATATCATGAGATTTCCCAGAAGTCTCAGGAGAAAGCCATGCCCACATGCCCACAGGCCTCATGGGCTACTCAATGGCTATCTCCAGATTAACAGGCTAGACTCCACCCCTACATTTCAATCACAAAATTAACGTAAGCACATGACTGCCACAGTATTTTTTTGCATTTGGTGGAAGGCCCTGAATATGTCTATCATATCAAGTCGTCTTATTGTGGCATTTAGTTCAATAGCCTCTTTGCCGAAGATCTGTTTTTCTCTGATAGTGGTGTGTTAAAGTCTCCTACTATAATTGTTGAGTCTAAAACATCTTTTTTCATGTTCTGAATAGTCTGACAAATTTCGCGGGTCTCTTATTTGGCATGTATATATTTATTATGTCCACTGGTTCCTGGTTAAGCATACCCTTGAGCATTATAGAGTGCCCCTCAAGGTTCAAGGCCTGAACCTTGAGGCCTGTTTTATCTGAGATTAGGATTGCGGCCCTCCTTTTTTTGATTCACCATTAGCCTGATATATCCTCCTCCAACGTTTTAATCTTTGTTTATTTTTGTGCTTTTGTTTATTTTGTTTATTGTTTATTTTATTTGTTTATTTTGTTTATTTTGTTTAATGTTTGTGCTTGGTGGGTGTTGGTCTTCTGGCCATAGTGTGTTAGCGAGGATTTTCCTCAGAGTTGGATGTGTCACGGCATATTCTTTGAGTTTTTCTTTATTTTAGAAGACCCTTATTCCCCCATCTATCTTGATAGATAGCTTTGCAGGGTAAAGAATTGTAGGGGAGGCGTTGTTTTCTTTCAACTTCTGGAAGATATGGATCCACTCTCTTCTCCTCTTCATGGTTTCTGTTGATAGGTCTGCACATATTCTTACCTGATAGCCCTTATATGTGACCATCCTCTTTTCTCTTGCTGCTTTCAGGATCTTTGCTTTCTCCTCATAGTTGGATAGTTTAGCTATTATATGCCTTGGTGAGTTCTTCCTGGGGTCTAGTCTACTCGGTGTCCTCTCTGCTTCTTGCATGAAAAGCTGGTTCTCATTCATTAGGTTGGGGAAATTTTCTTTCAGAAATTCCTTAGTTAAATCAATTGTTGATTTCTTCACTGTATCTTGTTCTGGTAAGCCAATGATTCTGATATTGTTTCTTTTCATAGCATCGCTCATTGATCTCAGGTTTTCCTCTGTCTCCTTTATTATCTTATTTGATTGTTTTTCACGTTCACTGAGGTCAACCTGGTTGTCTTCAAGATCGCTGATACAATTGTCAGCCTCATCTAATCTGTTCGTGAGATCAGCAACCCTGCGTGCAGCTACTGCTATTTCCCCTTTTAACTCCTGCATTTTCCTCTGGTGTTTAATCCTCATTCCCTCTATTGTGGCCTTCATCCCCTCGATTGTTGCATCCTTTGTCTGTGTAGCTTCCTTCATCTCTTTTTTTTCTCCTATCAATCTTATAAGAATTTCTTTTTGTGGCAGAACCATATCAGATTCTTCTATGAGTGTAATGAGATCTGTTGCTGTGGTTCGTCTTTCTTGTTTAGTCATCAGCATTGATGCTATATTCTGTTGTTTACGAGCTGTTTTCGAAGAGGGCAGTGCCATGTTCCTCAGTTACCAAAAGCTCTTGTGTAGTTTCTGAATGATTAGCGTTGGATCACAGGGTGCCTGTGTTTTACTGTTTTACACTCCCAACCACAGACTTCTATACTGCACAGTGCAGCAGACTCTCCAGCACCAGATTCCCCAGCACACAACACAGGCAGCCCAGGTTCTCAGCTGCCAGGGTCACAGAAGTTAGACTACCACCCTGGATCAGACTAAATGAACCCTTGTTTCCCTACAGACCCCTGTGAACACAGGCTCCTAGAGACGGCGAATGAAGAGCTCAGCCTGTAAGGGCTTGATCTCCTCCCTGCACTGGAGGCAGGCTGCTGCTCTGTGAGAGCTGCGGTTTCGACCAAGCCATGGACCGATCAGGCCACACACCTGACTAAGCTGCAGATCCAACTAGACCGCAGTTATGACTTAGCCACGGATCCACCCCAGCCACAGATCTGAACAACCTGTGGTTCTGACTAAGCCACTGTTCCGACCAAGCTGTGGACTCTGATGAGACAGAGCCCTGCGCCTGTCCCAACCTTGCCTTTTTATACAAAGCATTACACAGTAATTTCAAAGTAAATAAGCTTAGGGCTCAATAATATAATTTAAATAAGAACCACAATATCTAAGAACTTTTGAACAACTATCGTGTGGCCCATATCTTGAAATTGATGAGGCTCTCGATCTGTGGATACCAATGTAGAGAGAAGGTATGGAAAGAGAGAGTCATTGTTTGGAAGGGGAATCTCCTCCCATCAAATCAACTGGTAGCTGCTCTTCAGGAGTTTTCTCCCCTTCTTTGCCTTTTTTCACACTAGGATCTGGCCGACTTGCTCTAAAAAAGAATCTGTCTAATGTGGTCTGCTACTGGCATTTCCTTAATTGTTTTCTAAAAGGGTTTGCTAAATGATCGTTAACAATAACACAGTTAACCAGTTCCTTATCATGAAGATTCTTTTCAAAGACTCTAAGGACCCATGGTTTTTTATTTAAAAAGAGTGCAAAAAGTACACAAAAGCTAAAAAATTGTAGCAAAAAGTTGGGAACACAGCTGCAAAAGGATTGATTAGCATGTACTAACAATGCCAACTAAAGCCAAGTGACCAAAGCTAGAAATGATTTTGTTCCCGAAAATTTACATGTGTTAGGTTGGATTCCTATTTTGTTCAAGCTTCAATGCAAAACAGATAATTTCTCTTTCCAAGAATGCACCTATATCAAGAATGTAGATCTTTCTATATCATGTACAATTTACTTGGAAGTAGCCATTTCCATGATAGGTGGTGTGTTAGTCCAGGTAGACTAGAAGAACATATTTCAAAGACACACATATGGTTATAAGGAATGGGTTTACATACAGAAGGAATGTGACACTAAGAAGACATCCCAATCCAGTCTAGCTCAAAGTCACAAGTCTGATATTAACCCATATGCCCGAAATCAGTCCATAAAGTCTCCTTCCAACTCATGAAGTCATAGGTCAGCAGGTGCAGAGTCCCGGCACCCACAGGGGTCTCCCCATGGCTCCTCGCTTCCAGGGCTCAGAGTCCATCAACAGCATCCCATGGTGGCAGAAGCAACTTATCGCTGGCAGAGGCCTCCATGTGACTTCCCCAGTCTCAGAGGTCTGGCTCCATCAGGACAAAGCCATGGGGTCTCTCTGCCAGCTACTCCAGCCTCCTGGATGCCGCCATCCTGTGTTGTCTGTGATTAATCGTCTCCTATTTCCTGTGAACCAAGTCCCCAGGTGTCAGGGGCCAAAGTCAATCCAGGTCTTTATTGCCACATTTCTCCTGCTTTCACTGACAAGCAGTAAATCTCGGTCGTTACCTAACAAACATTTCAGCCTGCCACAAGTTTCCTTTAACATTCAGACTAAGAGAGGAGTTATATTCATGGTTCCAGATTACTTCGCTTCTGAACACAATCACTAGTCAGGATTTTCCAAGGAAATAGACTCTATTCTCCTTGATCAGTCAGTCTGACCTTCTCTCAGACTACAAGTATCCTGAGTATTCCGAAAGACTAGGTGGGGCTACTTTCTTCAGAGAAGTCTTTCCAGGTGTGGCCTATCCCCATTTAAGCACAAGGTGGGGTTAATCTCTTTAGGGATGTTTTTGATGGGCTAAATCCTAAACACTCTAGAGGTCAATGCTTGGCTTGAGGTAACTAGATTTGTAAACTTTTTCCATAGTTCCCAATAAATATTTCTATGTATCCTTATATTTATAAAACAGGTATAAGAAATCAGTATAAACAGCATAGTCAGAAATCAAACTTAATTCTTAAAACAGTCAAGGTGAATACTTATTAAGCTTATCTATATCCTTATCTAAACTACTGTTTACACAAAAACATTGAATTAGGTATCTGAAGAAATCAAAACAGATCTCTGCTTTTGGTCATCCATTCTGACCTTCTTAACCATTATCCTTGAGCAGAATCCCCATTTTATAAGGGAATAACCAAAGACAGCATCCAAACAAAGTAATCAAAACTTTAACTTCCCACATTGTTTCCAGAAAATAATTCAGTAAACTGCAAGGACATATCTGACTTCTGGCTAGGCAAAGAAGTAACAATACCATGAGGCACAAGTCAAACAAGCTTCTACATTCCATCTTATGATTTGTTCCTCTAGTACCCCACTCCTAAGGTACCATAATGTGTTAGTCCGGATAGACTGGAGGAACAAATTTCAAAGACACATATATGGATATAAGGAATGGGTTTATATATAAAAGGATTGTAACACTAAGAAGGCATCCCAATCCAGTGCAGCTCAAAGTCACAAGTCTGATATTAACCCATATGCCCGAAATCAGTCCATAAAGTCTCCTTCCAACTCACGAAGTCACAGGTCAGTGGGTGCAGAGTCCTGGCACCAACAGGGGTCTCACCATGGCTCCACGCTACCAGGGCTCAGGGTCCATCAATAGCATCCCATGGTGGCAGAAGCAACTCATCGCTGGCAGAGGCCTCCATGTGGCTGCCCCAGCCTCAGAGGTCCAGCTCCATCAGGGCACAGCCGTGTGGTATCTCCACCGGCTACTGGTGGTTCAGTGTTTCCTTTTTTTTGGGGGGGGGGGGCAATCACTGCCTCTGGTTGTCGTGGGAGCTACCCAGTGCTGCTCATGAGAACCACCGCTGGATTTGAACCGCCAAGCCCGCGGGCCGCAGTCAGTCCCGCATTCAACCACTTACTCCACCAGGGCTCAGCCCCCTTTTTTATGCATAATTTATGAGCAAAGGGCACAGCCTAAATCATTCTCTGAGTAGAGAGATCATGTCCCATTCACATTGTGGTGGATCATTTTTGTGCACACAGTTCTTTCACTCTCAAATTACCCAATGTTTTTTTTTTCCCCTCTAACTTTTAAGCTCCTCAACTTATAGAGCAGAAAATGAAGACTCTTAGGAGTTTCAGGAGACTTGTAGAAATCACAGATCCCAGTGGGAACTTTTAGAGATAAACCAAGATGTATATATGTGAACACACAGCTGTTTTCTTTTTCGTTTATTCTGCAAAGAATGTCTGGATGAGTACATTCTGGGCATGAGGAAAGTTGATCAAAAGGTCTCTAAGCAGGAGAGCAGCAGACACAACCCAAGGTCACTAAACAGTTTAGCCTGAAGAGACAGAAGATCTCAGATGGCACTAAACAAGCCACATCCATAACAGTCAAGTAAATTGTGATTCATAGCAATCCAGCAACTGGGTAGACCTACCCCAGGAGGGTTTCAAAGGCTTCAATCTTTATGGAATCAGACTGTCACATCTTTCCCCTAATGAGAAGGGACCTGTGGTGAACACCTTTGCAAAATAAGCTGGGGTCCTTGCACATCCTTATCAGGAACCCTTGAAGAAATAAAAATTAAAAGCACCATCTATTTTGCTCATATAGCGAGGGCATGTTGTTATTTTTAAGTGCTACCAAGTCAGTTCTGATCCAAAGAATACCATGCAAAAAAGAACAAAACACTACCTGGTCCAGTGCCATCCTCACAAAGTGTTTATCGCCAAACCCATTGTTGCAAGCAAGTGGTGTCATTGAAGATCTTCCTTTTGTTTTTGTCTTTGTTTTTGAAGCCACAGTATTGGAGAAATCTGGGTGCAAGTTCTGACTTCCTCCAACTTTTTGTTTTTCTGTTGAACTGCTTTTTTTTGAGCCTGCCTTTCCTGCCTAAGTTCTAGCTTGAAGGCAATCATGAGTTCTGTTGAAATGAATGAGACAAAGAATCACAGTTATTACAATTTGTTATTAATTAGGAATTAAATTAAATTAAACTCAGTAACTTTATACCACAGATCATGCACAAAGTTTAATTTCTGATGGGTGGGTAACAGATAATTATTTTCCCTGGGCTCAGTTAACCCACATGTAAAAAGGGGGTGAAGATAAGCCAGCTTATCTCTGCTGCAGAGCCTTTTGAAGACCTGGAAACCTTGGAAGAAGCAGAATATACTCTTAAAGATTCAATTGTTCATCATGTGAAATCATTTTCCATATAATTGGCTTCCTGGAGTTCCAGATGGTTTACCTGGAAATGAGCATGTTTTATCAGACAGAGAATTTCCTTTGCTAAAACCATGTGAGTCCTATGACAGAATCAGAGTAACTAAAGCTGATTGAAGGAGGAATTGATCAGACCAACATGGCTTGGTTCGAACTGGGTATAGAAATTGGTTTCATCAATCCAAGTCTTCATGATTGTGAACTTCCAGATCTTTCTAGTATTGATGGTCTATTTCAGAGCCCAGCCAAGGTCTGCCTCATATTCTTTGGGGACTGGCTGGTGAGTGACAGGAAAGCAGCTCAGAGGGTGCCAGTGGGGTTGGTGGGACAGGCCCTGTGTTCACTGGCCCCTGGTCTGTGGCTTGTCACTCTTACTGGCCATTCTGAGGAGTAGGGACTTTGTGGGCTTGAGCTCAGTCCTCGGACCCTCTGCTGCCTCTTTCACAAATACTTTATTCCCATTCCTCAGTTGGTAAAGGCCACACTGGACAAGGTGAGCTGAGCTGCACCTCTGGTGGGCACACTCATGTCCGAGGCCCTGCCCGCGGACGCCCCAGCACTCTGTCCACTCCCTCTTTCCTGTTTCCTAACCCAGCTGGCATAACATAGGACCATTTTGACTGAGGGTCTCTGGACCTGATGCTGCCCTGGGAGTACAGACAAGTCCTGAGGCTGAGTCCCTGGTCCCGACCCAGAGGTACCTGTGCCAGGGGTAGGGGTGGGGTGGCAGCATTGGCGCAGCACTCTGTGCTACTGACTATCCTGACTGGTGTGCAGACTTCTCTTGTATTGTAATATGTATCCTAATTTAACAAAGACCAGCATACAGAGACTTAACGTCTTCAGGAGAGAGAGAGAGAGAGAGAGAGAGAGAGAGAGAGAGAGAGAGAGAGAGAGAGAAAGAGAAGGAATAGCTGAAGCTAAGCTCTAAAAGTTACATAAAGGATGAGCAAAGCATGTCTCCTCCAGTGTTTCTTGCATTTTGCCTGCCTAACTCTGCAGCTCTCTTGAGCATCCTGAAATTTCACTTTCTGTGAATCATAAAGGGGAGGTCCATGCAGGTGTTTTCAAAGACAGTGCACTCATGGGTTGACAACATTTGAAACCTGTACAACATTTTCTAGATACAAATATTTTTCATTTCCTTGGCTTTGCTCTATTTCCCCTGGTAACCTCCCATTGCTTACATCAGTGGTTCTCAAGCTTCCTAATGCCGTGACCCTTTAATACAGCTCCGCATGTGGTGGTGGCCCCCCAGCCATAAAATTATTTCCATTGCTACTTAGTAACTGTAATTTTACTACTGTTATGATTTGGGTGAATTTGAAAATCGTAGAAAGGAGTAGAAAGCCTCAGATTTCCAAAGGGGTCACGACCCACAGGCTGAGAACGGCTGACTTGTAAGATTGACAAAAGTGGTGTTATCCTTAATATCGTTTTTCCTTGTCCTTAATCTTCACTCAGGAGTGCTGGTTATGTTTGAAACTACCAGTCTCTCCTCAGGAGAAAGACGGGGCTTTTATATTCCAATCCAGACAAGTCTACCCTATGCTATAAAAACATGTTGTGTTAGACTCAATCCCAATGAGTGTGTATTTTTTGCTGTTTGTTTTATTTTGTTTTTACTTTTCGGTTTGATTATGAGATTGCCATTCAAATATACTGGACAGCTTCTCATACCCCCCACATTTCCACACCCAATGACAGAACACCTCTCACTCTAAAAAAACGCACTGCTGTTGAGTGGAGTGTGACCCAGAGTGAGCCTATATGGCGGTGTCGAGCTGTCCCTGTGGGATCCTGACAGTAACTCTAGAGAATTCTTAGTGCATTGTGGTTACTCAATGAACCGCTAACCACAAAGTCAGCGGTTCAAAACCACCAACCTCTCCAATGGAGAAATCTGAGGCTTTCTACTCCTGTAAAGAGTTACAGTCTTAGAAAGACCCATGAGCAGTTCTGGCCCATCCTATTGGATCATGATGAGTTGGACTTTACTGGGCTGCAGTGAGACTCCCATTTTGTAGAACCACAATTGCCTCAGTCTGCTGGTCTGCTTACTCTCCCTCTCTTTTCCCCCTTCATAGGAATACATGCAATTTGCTTTAAAAAGGTGACAGCAAAAGAAGTGAAATAAGATTTTCTTTTTCTTTATCAAATGTAATTCCAAACTCTACCCTACTTCTAGGCTCACCCATGAGAGTCACAAATATTTTTATCTTGCTTTTTCTTGAATTGTCAATTTAGGTACGGTCTTTTGTGATTGATTAATATTTTAATTAATTTCTAATCATGCCAACCATTGGTTAATGACAAATTATCAATTGATTAATATATTAATATTTTCTAGTTTTCATACATTGTTATAATTGATATTTTATATTGTTATTTCTTGATGTAATAGTCCCTTGTGTTAATTTTAGGCCTGGTATTTTGTGATGGATATTAGTCTAGCTCCTTAGAGCCCTGCTTTCATCCCTTTGTTCCAATTTTCAATTCATCTATTGGTTTTCTTTGTCATTTTGAGAATACATCTACAATTTCATTTATTGTCCATCAAATATGTGTGTCTCAACTGTCAGCTTGCATAATAAGGATCTCGATGACTGCTTCTCCTCTGTGAGGCTTCTTTCTGCTTCTTCCTCATAAGTTTTATCATAGCTGTTTGTCACAATTTCCGTGTCAAAATTTGTGCCATTACTTCCTAATAGGTACCCATCTTACTTGACTTGTCTGTATGTTGTTCCTAAAACTTGGCAATCTCAATCTTTTTTTTTTTTTTTTTGGCAACCTCACTCTTATGGAGATTGTAACTCCCAGCAACCCTGTGGGGTAGCTTAGCACTTCCCTTTCAGAGACTACATATTGCCCTTCACTCAAGGAGAAAGCCTCATTTTCCCCCCTACATAGGGGTTGGTGACTTTCAACTGTTGACCTTGCAGCTAGCAGCCCAACACGTAACCCATATGCCACTGGGGCGCCTACAGGTGAGCAATAACTGAAAGTCTGCTGCCATCGAGTTGATGCTGATGTCTAGTAACCCTTTAGCAGAAGATAGCACTGCCCCTCTGAGTGCTGAGACTGTTAACTCTTTTTGGGATAGAAAGTCAGATGCTTCTCCCATTCTGGTATCTAACTGCTGGAAGCGACTTGTAATCGCTTGTAGCAGCCAACACATAATCACGATGCCATCGAGGCTCCTATTAAGGTTGACATTAATTGATGCAAAGCCTACTTGTCACAGAGTCAGTACACTGGGATTCAATTCTTTTCTCTTTTAGGGCTTATTTTACTACAATTATCTTTCCCTACTCATTTTCTTTAACAGCTTATCTTTCAGGAAGCTGTTCTTCTTATATCTTTATTGTATGATGGGTTCCTACAAGTCTTTCATTGGAGGACCCCCAGAGAGCCCAAGACTGACGCAAGCTAATGGCTCTTAAGTCCTTTTCAATAGTCCTGCTGAGATGGCAGCCAGTATTATTAAATGTTTTACAAAGCATTAAAAAAGCAGCAGCAATATTCCTAGACAAACTTTTGTAGATTCTTTACACATTTTCCTGGAAGATCCCCCAAAGGTCCTTCTGCAGCATTCTAATGATAAAATAAATCACTAAGACTAGGTTATAGGTTAAAAGCCAAAATAAGTCTACTTTATTTCTTGATGAAAGATGGAACATGAACTTAGACATAAGAAATCTATTGGCAATGGATCTTTGGAGACTACCCTTCAATCATTGTAGACAAAAGTGTCTGTGACCCCTGTTTGTTCATGTATACTTATGAGTAAGAAATAGAATAGCTTATTGTTAATTTCATGATAATGGGTACAACCTGAGGGAAGCAAGTCTAACTTTAAAACATGTGCTTGGTACTTCTAGATACAAGAATAAGGACAGTTAACTTTATGATTCCATTTTGATCATTAGCTATCATGATTCTATTTAATTAGTATTCAAATTTTAAGAAAGGAACTGTTTATCTTGATATCTGCATGTATAGATTTGTTTTGCCAGTCTTCTGAATGGTCTGCATTTTGGATTGGAATTGACAAGTTAACCATTAGGCATATGGACAGATTTTTCAATTAATTCCTCTTATGGTTCATATTTCCAGATTTCAAACTGCCATAAGTTTCTGCAGCTTCATAATGGTCAACTCTTGTTTGTTTCTGTCATCTCCGAGGCACATATTCAAAACCAAATCTTTTATATCTCTTCATTATTTAATCAGTTGCCAACATTCAATTTGTCTTCCATTGTCCAGAAATTTGTTGCATTTTCCCTCTCTTGACTCTGTAAATTTTTGTTAAATTTTATAAATGGTATATTATTATTTTAGTTAAGTAGTGCTATGTTAAATATTGTAGAACAAACATATATTCTCTCAAGTGGATATAAAGTCCAGACTTCATTTGTTTGATTGTCTCTATTTGGTATGCACCTTGCTCTTATGTCTCTTACCTTTTAAAACTAACTCTACTTCCCTTCAACATTTAGGTTGTGGCACTTGCCTCTGAACTGGTTTGAATTAGCCAAACATACCCATGCCAGATTAATCTTACACATATTTTCTACAGACTCTTCAGCTTACCAAACATTGGGCCTCTATTCAAGTACTCCCTCAATATAAGAGCACTTTGTTCTATTAACCTGTAATTCCATAATGCTCACCTTCCTTACAGGATCACTGGACACAAGTGAGAACATAAGCAAATGTAGTGAAGAAAGCTGATGGTGTCTGACTATCAAAAGACATAGTATCTGGAGTTTTAAAGACTTGAAGATAAGCAAACAACCATCTAGCTCAGAAGCAAAAAAGCCCATATGGAAGAAATACACCAGCCTGTGTCATCACAAGGTGTTGATAGGATCAGATATCAAGCTTCAAGACCCAGAACAAAAAAATCATAGCATTGTGTATGAGGAGGAGTGCAGAGTGGAGACCAAAGGTCCATCTGTAGACAACTGGACAATCCCTTACAGAAGGGTCATGGGGAGGAGATGAGCTAGTCAGGTTGCAGTATAGCATAGAAAAGTATGTACAATTTTCTCTAATTCTTTGCTTCCCCCTTCCCCCTACTATCAATCCTGATTAAAAATCTGGCTAGACCAGAGCATGTAAATGGGTACAGATAAAACCTGGAAACACAGGGAATTCTGGACAGATAGACCTCTGAGGACCAATAGTGAGAATAGCCACACCAGGAGGGTAAGCATAAGGTGAAGGAAGATAGGGAAACCAATCACAGTGATGTATCTATAACCTCATTCCAGGAGGACATCAGAAAAGTGGTGAAGGAAGATATAGGTTAGTGTAAGACATGAAAACAATAATAATAATCTATAAATTACCAAGGGTTCATAAGTGATGGAGGTTCAGGGAGGGAGGGCAAAAATTATGAGCTGATACCAAGGGCTCAAGTAGAAAAAATATTTTAAAAGTGATGACAAATGTACAAATGTGCATGGCACAATGAATAGATGGGTTGTGATAAGAGTTGCATGAGCCCCCAATAAAATGATTTGTAAAACAAAACAAAACAAAAAAATAGTGGTGTCCTTTTCCAGGGACTGGTCCCTCCTGATAATATTTCCAAAGTCCATGAGATCAAGTCACATCATCCTTCATCTGAGAATTGCAGTTGTAATTCATCTGAGAGAGATTTGCTTGTCCCCCTGGCATTCTGTGATAATTTGAATCTTCTTTAGCAATGCTATAATTTAAATATGTCAATTGTATATCAGTTCTCCCTTGTGTGGTACACCTCTCACGGGCCTTCAAGAACTTTGGGTCCATAGTGGTTATCACTCTGTGATTCAGAGTGGGCAGCTGAAAACCACCAGGAGCTCTCAGCGAGAAAGACCAAGTTTTCTATCCTGTAAAGGGTTACAGGCTCAGAAACCCACAAGGGGTTGCAGCACTGACTCAATGGCAGTGAGTTTGCCATTGGTACACATGCATATGAGATGATTGAAAATATCTAGATTTGGATTCTGTGCATCTTAGTCCTCATCATAGTGACTTATTTGCTCTTTAGCACTGCAAGGAGGCCTTTTGCAATAGATTTGTCCAATGCAATCCTTCTTCTCATCTCGTGACTGCTGCTTCCATGATCATTGATGGTGGATCTAAGTAAAATAAAATCCTCGATAGCTTAAAAACTTTCCCCAATTATTATAGTGCTGTTTATTTGTCCTTTTGTGAGGTTTTCTCTTTTCTTTAGAGTGAGTTATAACCCATAATGAAGATTTTATTTTTGAACTTCATCAGTTGATGCTTTAAGTCCTCTTAACTTTCAGCAAGCAAGGTTGTGCCATCTGTTTATTACAGAGTGTTAATGAGTCTTCCTCTAATCTTTAATTCAAGTCCATCTACATAGAGCTCCATTTCTCAGATTATTTACTCAGCATACAAATTGGATGAAGATCCTGAAAGTACAAATCTTTGAGTCATACCTTTCTACATTCAAAACCACTAAGCATCCCCTTGCTCTGTTCCAATGACTGAAAAGGGTTCCATATGAGCACAATTATGCATTCTGTAATTACCACTTTTCACAATGTTATCTATTCTCTGTTATGATGGACATATCTGAATGTCATGTCATAGATGACAAAATACAAGTAGGCATCTTTTCCGTAATCTCTTTTCAGCTCCATCTGATATCACCATTAAGATCCTTTGTTCCATGTCCTTTTCTGAATCTGGCTTGAATTTCTGGCTTTGGCACAGTGCCACGATTCTGGGGTGCTAGTGACAAGGTCAGGACTTTGAAACCACTAGTTGTTCTGCAAGAGAAAGATAAGGCTTTTTACATCTATGAAGATGTACAGTTTCAGAAACCCAGAGGGACAGTGCTACTCTCTTCTATAGGGTCCCTATGATTCAGAATTGACCCCATGGCGTTGGTTAGTTTGTTTTACTTTTTAGACCTGTTAATTGAGGCTCATTAATCTGTTACTGTGGATGTGCTTGAATTCTCTGTAGCAAAAGTAATTGTGTCATGTTTTTGTCTTTTTTGATAATTTCTGCACTTCTGTGTGTCACTTTTGTGGGAAATTGGAACAAATATAAATCTCTTCCAGTCGGTAAGTCAGGCTTGACAAGTTTCTTATTCATTTCCTGTCATAGGCTACTGATTTCTTCCAATGTTGCATTAAGATTTGAAATAATTTCAATTGACATTTTGCCTTTGCACATTAATTAAATTGTTTGACTTTGTATTTTTAAACTACCTTTGAACATTTTCATTTAGTTATTTCCTTCATTAATGTTTCCACTTGCTTTAGAGAAAAATATATTTGGGGGGCATCACTGCCCTCTGGTGAGGGTGGGAGGCCCAGCCTTGCTCCTGGAGAGCTGCTGCTGGATTTGAACCACCAAGCCTTGAGCCGCTGTCCCTCACTCAACCACTATGCCACTGGGGCTCAGCCGGGAAAATATTTTTAAAAAAAGCTTTCTTCCTTGTACACTTAGTGGTCTTTAGTTGTCTTTATTTATTTTTTTTGACATTTTGATATTTTATGATATTTTTAATGTCATACCACAAGTTGTCTGGCATTTTTTCATTGATTTTCAATGAGTCATATCTGTTCTGAAGTCTATAAATTCAGGTAGAATATCCAAAAGATCATGTTTTGACTTTCATGAACTTTTGTTAATTTTCTTCATCCTCATTCTGAAGATGGGTATGCACAATTGATGGCCTCTTCTACAGTTGGTCCCTGGCCTTGCTTTGGCTAATGCTTTGGGCTTTTCCACCATCTAACTCTTTGGATTTATGCATTTTGATTTATAACAATTTCATTGGATAAGGTCCATGTGTGTAATTGCCATTTATGTTGTTAAAAAAGGTGTTTGCAATGTAAAATTTTATCATGTGAGCTTTAGCTTCATTTCTATCATCATGACAATATTTTCCAATGACTGATGTTTCCTCTTTGTTGCCCACTTTTGAATTTTAATCACCATTATTTATCAATGCATATTGAAAGAATATTTGTTCAATTTCAAACTGACAAAGTTGATGTTACATTATGGCTTTAATGTTTTTATTATTGGTTATAGTGTTTGGTGCAAAAATTTGACTCAGAGTCATATTAACTGGCTTTACTTGCAGATATATGACTGTTGTCTTATCACTGAGAGCCTTTCACTTCAAGAGAGAACTAGAAATGTTCTTCTTGAAAACTAATGTGACACTAGGGTTCTTCAATTTGCCATTCCTGGCATAGCAAACCTATGATTTCCTGAATTATAATGTCTACTCCCTAACTATGGATCCCTGGTGGCTTAGTTAGTGTGCTACACAATGCATGAGATGATCAAAAGTTGAAAATTACCAGTCACTCCACCAAGGAAAGATGAGATTTTCTATTCTCTTAAAGAGTTACCGTCTTAGAAACCAACAGGCACAGTTTTACCTTGACCTGTAGGGTCATCATAAGTTGGAAACAACTTGATAACAGTGAGTTTTGAGAATATTTATCCATTGCAACTCATTAATGCCCAAGATATTGATCATTATGAGTTGAATTCCATATTTGACAACTCCAAATAAAAGTCAGAATCAACTTGACGGCAGTGAGGACGTAGTTGTCAGGTGCCATCCTATCAGTTCTGACTCTTGGAGACCCTATGTACAACAGAATGAGACAACAGCTTACGTTTGAGCTCATTAATGCAGCAAATATGTCAGACCATCTCATTGAAAGCTTTACCTTTATCAAGCAGGATGTCCTTCTCCAGACATTGGTCTTTCTTGACAGCATGTCCAAACAGGTGAGACAAAGTCATGCCATCCTTGCCATTTAGGAACATTTTGATGATACTGCTTCCAAAATAGATTTTTTTTGGGTGTGCTTTTAGCAGTCCAGGGTGCTATGAATATTAGCACCATGATTCAAATGCATCAATTTTCCTTTAGTTTTTCTTGTTCCTTGTACAACTTCACATATATATGAGGCAATTATAAGTACCATGGCTTGGGCCATGGCTTACTTCTCAAAATAATGTCCTTGCTTTTTGGCATTTTACAGAGATCTCACACAACATATTTCATGAATATAATGTATTACTTGCTCTCTGAATTGCTGTTTCCATGAGCATTGATTGTGCGTCCAACCAAAGTGATATCTTTGAAAATTTCAAGCTTTTCTCCCTTTATCATTAATCTTATCTGTCCAGTTAGGAGTATTTTGGTCTTCCTTACATTGAGTTGTAATCCATCATGACATCTGTACTATTTGATCCTCATCAGTACATTCTTCAAGTTCTCTTCTTTTTCAGCAAGCAAGTTTAAGATACCTGCATATTTCATACTGTTAGAAAGCCATCAACCACATCCTTCTTCATCGATGAGCAGATACAACTCTGATTCACACTTTCCCTGGTTTTAAACCATTTAGCCTTCCCTTGGTCTGTTCCCATAACTACCTCTTGATCCATGTACAAATTCCTCCTGAACACAATGGAGTGTTTGGGGATTCCCATGATTTTCAAGGTTATCAGTATTTTGTTATGATGCAAACTGTCAAATGACTTTGCATGGTTCATAAAACAGAGTTATCTTTCTGGGATTCTTTGGTTTCACCAAAACATTCTGACACCAGAGATGTTATCCCTTGCACTGTTTCCTCTAATGAATCCAGCTTAAACCTTCTCAATTCTGTGTCAAGATACTACTGCAAACTTTTCTGGGTGATCTTCAGCAAAAGTTTGCTTGCATGTGATTTTAATGATGTTGTTCAATCATTTGATGATTCTCTTAGGTCACCTATCTCGGGAATGTGTTTTAAATATGGATATCTTCTAGTCACTTGACCAATTAACTGTATTTCTGAGTCAATGAATATAAGTACTCCAGTTTGCATATACCCTGACTTGTATCTGCTCTTCAGCTTTATCACAGAGGCACCTGGTCTTGTCAGCTCATTTTTTTTCCTTTCCATCATTGAAGGTAAATGGCTATACATGATTAGATTATATGTATTCATATTTTCTTCTATGATCACATGTAATTCCATTGAAATTTGAACCTTTTCATGAGCTTTATATTTAATTACTCTTTCGTTCTACTCGAATATTTTCCTAACATTACATTATCTTTGGAAATTCTTATGCTATTGTAAAATATCAGTTATGGTAGAAATATATATGAACATACAATTAAAATTTTTTATGGAAAAGTGAAGACCAAATATTTTATATAACTTTAAACTCTTTACTACCAGGTGATACCATCTCTAAAATCGTCAGATGCTGCTATGTTGTATTTTGTGGTGTCCTATTGAAGACAGTATAGTTTAGACTGATTTTGTTTGTCTGAAAGTTGCCTAAATATATCTGCCTGTAGAGTTGTAGAAATTTTTCTTGTTCTTTCAAATTATTTTTTTAATGTTACCAGAAATTGCCCATGTTCCCAGAGTTACCTTTGAATGTACTTTGAGTTTTCTATTTTCAGTTATCCTTTGTGTGAGGAAAAATTCAGGTTCTTATTGATTTATGGTAGCACATAATATTCCAGTAACAGTCTTTATTTGGTCAGATTTTTAAGAATCCCTTTTTCTTTCTGTTTTATACTGGGTGACCATTTTCAAAGTTCCCTGTTCAAGATTCATTTGACATTATGCAATACCATTAGCATACATGAGGCAGAGTTTAATTCTGCATTCCGCTTAAGTTTCACCTTTGTATTTCAGGCAAAGCCTTTTCCATTTATGGCCTGTTATCTATGCCTTTTACCATGTTTTTCAATGGCTGGCTTTCTCTGACACTGAACAAGAATGGGGCACATGAAAAACCACCAGGATTTCCTGCTCCCTCTCATCTGTTAACCACAGCACACCCCAGGGTTGCAGTCACAGCAGTAACACCTTGAGTCTGAAAGTCAGCAGAATACAGACCTCAATTATGTGAACATTTCTTGTAGGACCCCTTTGGGGAATAGATTTCCATTATAATTAGTGATGTTTGGGAGATGTGAATTCAAAGTCAAGTCAATGAAATCTAGTCTCAAGGGAGATTTGCTAATGATGATTCCTCATAAAAAGATTGAGTGAATTTTACAAATTGAGAGAAGATAGAGGTTGTTAATAAATCTGAGGGGAAAAGAATAAATAAAGCGGTTAGGAGGGGAGAGGAGAAAAGATGAGTAGAGTAAATAGATGGGGAAAATAATGCAAAAATCGATTTGCAATAACATTTTGGGTAAAAATTAATGAAAATATTTCTTAATCTTCAACCAATTGCTTGTATAGAATGCAGCAATGGTGTTGCATCAGTTAAGCACTTTGCTGGTTGCTCAAATCATTCTGGCAGCTCAGTGAGAGAAAGACTTGGAATCTGATCCTGTAAAGATTACAGCCTAGAAAATTCTATGGGGGCACTTCTACTATTCCACCTGGATGCTATGAGTTATAACTATCTCAATGGCTTCTAACAGCAACAGCAGCATCTGTTTATTGGTCCAGAAAGAAGTTTGTATAAGGTCTAAGCAGTCAGTTGGTGTTCAGTAGGTTCTACTCTTCTCTGAAATGGAATCATTATGCCCATTTCGGTTCAGATATGCCAGCCTTTATTATTTTCTTTCTATGATTCGTTTAGGTTTTCTTCTTCTCCCCCCCACCCCCCGACCTAGTGCTTGTTAGAGAGACATACAATAACCTGTATGAACAAAGTAGCACTGCTTCAGAGATGGATATAATTCATTTTAAATCTAAAATACCCATTTTATGATCCTCTGGTCAGAGACGTTCCACATGGTTTGATGAAGAGAGAAGCATTTCATGTGCTTATGTGGTGGAAGTTGAGTGATTTACTACTGAAAGTGGTTTCATAAAACCTGTACTGGTTTTGGTCTTTTCTTCAAATACACTGCTTCCCTTCTAGTGTCTTCTTCTTGCCTAACCTCTAAGCATCATTTACCACCGTGGCCTATTCTTTCTATGTAAAACCTGATCAGCTCTTGCCCTCCATAGTGCTTTGGGAGATTGCCTAATGTTTCTATTGCTTCCTAGCTGTCTCCTGTTTTAGGTTCATCCTCTTTTATGTTCTCAATAACATCACACAATTCTGTTTTTAAGCACTTTTTTCTTATTCTCAACTGTCTTCTTTATATCACACATATTTTTAGCTCTCGCGATCATCCATTGTTGTTTATGCTAGATTGGTGAGCTGGTTCAAAATTATAGTCACCCAATGTACAATAGAAGGAATCAGGGCTGGATAATGCACCACCCTCACGATGAATGCAATGTTTGAGCCCAGTGTATAAAAATTCTACCTTTCTTTCAAATTTCAACAGAAGGCATAACTTTCTTGGGAAGTTTCTCTGTCCTCCCTGGTAAGACCAATATTCCCCTGTGCATAACATATAATATTTCTCTTGCAGTTTGCACTGTTGTGAGTCCTTGCTTATTTGAATGATGATTTGATCATTCACACTGTGATTCCACAAAGGCACAAACTATATTTTCCATTTTGCACACCCAGCGTCCAATTTGATGCCTGACCCACAAAAGGAATATGAGAAATATTTATAAAAATTATATGAATGGATAAGGATAACGCAAGTTCAGCACAGAAGGCCTAACAACTTTTAACATATGTCTTTATCTGAAATTGATCTTCACCTATTCACAAAAGTTGCTTTTCCTAACAAAATCACCCTCATTTTAAAGCTGAAGATACCTAGTGGTACATGATATTCCTATAGTACACTGGAGAGGCTATAGAGGATTTCTGGAGCCCTATATCTCTGGGTAGAGGAACATAACATATCAAAGGAATTTTTCTTCATTTCTAGTAAGGCAGAGGTTCTCAACCTGTGGATCGCAACCCCGTTGAGACTCGAACGATCTTTTCACAGGGGTTACCAGTATTTTAACAGTATTAAAATTGCAGTTATGAAGTAGCAACAAAAATAATTTTATGATTGGGGAATCACCACAACATGAGGAACTGTGCTAGAGGGTCACTGCATTAGGAAGGTTGAGGACCACTGTATTAAGGGATGATACATTTGAATTGCTTTGTTGACAATGAATATCACATATATATGTGAAACTCCAGAAGATGAACAAATTAATTTTTTCAAAATAAACATGCAGTGCTTCTTTTTTTATCATTTTACTGGAGGCTCATATATCACTTTTCACAATACATAAATATATATACTGTGCCAAGCACCTTCATATGCCTGCTGCCATCAGCATTCTTCAAATATCTGCTTTTCCTCTTGAGCCCTTGATTACAGCTTCTCATCCTTTCCCCTCTTTCCTGGCCCCCTTCACCCACCAACCCTCAATACTTTATAAATCATTGTTGTTTTGTCATATTTTAATTTGTCTGATATCTCCCCATGCCCTTTCCTCCAATGTCTGTCCTGATTGGAGCTGATATGTAGATCCTTGTAATTGGCTTCCTCTCTGTTCCCTACCTTCTCTCCACCCATCCCTTAACTCCAATCTTACTACTGGCCCTGAGGGGTTCTTCTGTTTAGGTTCCCCTTATTTCCAGTTCCCATTCCTACCAGTGTAGCTCCTCCAGTCCAGCTGGATTTGTAAGGTAAAATTGGGTCCATGGTAGTTGGACAGAGGAAACCTTCAGGAACTAGAGGAAAGTTGTATGCTTCATTGTCACCTCACTGCATCTTGACTGGCCTGTCTCCTCCCCATGACTCCCCTGTAAAGGAGTGTCCAATTGCCACAAATGGGTCTTGGGTACCCACCCTGATGCTGTGGTTCTTAGAAGTAAAGTTCTATCTTGCTTACTTAAGATTCATCATGAGAAAGACCAGTCACTAGTAGGACATTATAAGTAGAAGGTCAATGAAAAGAATGGGAATGTTCAAAGGGTGTATTGACACAATGGATGCAAGAATATATTTAAACTGATCAAAATTAGGAGATGTTGTAATTTTGGACATTTCTTTCGACTGTATGTAAAGTTACCATATATTGGACCCAACTCAATTGTAACCAGTAGCAACAAACCATCGTTTAAGCAAATCATTCAACCAATGATCTTTTAAAATAGATATAAACCCAAGTGTATTCATAAAAAATTGAAGACTCAAAAGTTCTAAGACACTTGGTCAAATACATGTAGTTCTCTAAGAGCTATGAAATTCTCCACTAACAGGAGCAATTAATGTGAAATTATTGGATATTTAGTCTATCTACAATATGCCTCATATTTGTTCTAGCAGATGCCATTTTTCAATCTATTTTACCTTTGCTGAGATGAATTCTCACAGCCAAGTAATAATGGC
>PVJH01027104.1:0-29128 GCA_004026705.1 Nesogale talazaci | reverse complement strand
TTCCATCACCATAATTCAAATGCATTTACTCTTCTTTTATCTTCCTTATTCAGTGTCCAAGGCAGCAACTGGAAATACCACGACTTGGGTCAGGTACACCTTGTCTTCAAAGTGACATCCTTGCACATTCAACGAAGTCTGTGCATCAGATTAACCCAATGCAATACATTGTCGGATCTATTGACCATTGTGTCCATGAGCAATGATTATGGATTCAAGCAAGATAAAAATCTTGGACACATTTAGCCTTCTCTCTATTGTGATTTATTAATGGTCCATTTGTTAGAATGTTGATCTTTAATTAAGTGGTAATCTATACTAGAAGCTGCAATGATTGATAATCAGAAGCAAATGTTACCTCCAACTATGCTGTCATATTCTTCTTCTTCATATAAACCAGCTTCTCAGAATTTATGCTGAGCCCACAAATTGAATGAGTATGGTGAGAGGCTACAATCCTGATGTCCATCTTTCCTGATTTTAAACTGCACAGTATTCTCTTGTTCTGTCCCCACAACTGCTCCTTGATTCATGCACAAGTTCCACATGAGCACAACAAATGTGCTCTGGAGTCCTCATCCTTCTCAAGTTTATCCATAGGTTGTTATGATTCAAACAGTTAATTGTCTTTACACAATAACTTTCAGGCTATTTTAATTTGGGGGGGTAACAGCCTCATTGTAAATAGTGGATGAATGAAGTAAAAGACTAATTTAATCTTTACTTCTATTTGAACCGTGGAAACATGTCAGAAGAAGCTAAGGATCCATCATAACTCCATTCTTGGGATGGTACACAGTCACTGATCTTTTCAGTCAATGAACCATATTGTGGTGTAGGTGGCTTATTGGGTCATGAGAGAAAGAATAATATGGTTCCTTATATTACCATTTCCTTTTTATTCTGTGAAGTGAAATTCCATAGTTTATCTCTTCTATTTGTAATTTTTGTTAC
Source organism: Nesogale talazaci (assembly GCA_004026705.1). Taxonomy (NCBI): domain Eukaryota; kingdom Metazoa; phylum Chordata; class Mammalia; order Afrosoricida; family Tenrecidae; genus Nesogale; species Nesogale talazaci. The sequence continues at coordinate 28,174 of PVJH01027104.1, read as the reverse complement.
TCCACCACATGATTGGGTGGGATGGCGCCCAGCAGGTTATATGAAGCAAGAATAGAGGAGATTGATTGATGTTGCCCACCATATGGGTACACAAGTGAGTCATCTCAGAAGCATAAAGGGAGATCATCCTATGGCAATCAAAATGGAAGCAACACAAGCACAGTAGATGGGGTGGAGGGCACCGCCTGAAATGGTGGAGGTAACGGAACACCAGAGGCTTCAGAGCTGATATGATGAGACAGATGTGAAACTTGGAGGCAGAGGTGTGAGATTCCTGGTCTGTGAAACAAGGCAGAGGCCCAGGGACCATGTGGAGAAGAGGCCAAAGACAAGAAAGGAATGCTTGCCAGTATTACTGCAAAAGAAGTGTTGTGGACCAAAGAAATGTATCCTTGACATTTTATTACCTGTCAGCTTCCCTAATAAGCCCCACGATCATTTAATATTTTCTGAATTTTGCATGACCCTTGCCATAACCTATCAAATGCAGCAAAGAAGTAGTGCATTGTGGGATAGAAGAGCGTCCATCCCTAATGTTATTAGAATAAGGCAAAGAAAGATGGAGAAGGAGGGGATAAAGAAGAGCTGATATGAAAGGATTCAAGCAGAAAATGTTTTGAAAATGATGGTATCAACAATTGTACAAGTATGCTTGATTTAACTGAATTATGGATTGTTATGCAATCTGTAAGATCCCCCAATAAAATTGTTTTAAAAGAAAGATGGTGGGTGAAAGCTTGCCCCAATCTCTACTCATAGCAATCAGCGCCAAGGTGGTGTGAGTTAGACCGCATGCTCCTGGTCGTCCATTCCTTCATTCCCTCCAATGTCTTCAGAGTCGGAGAAGGGCAACTTACTTTACCAGGGTTACTTTGGTAAAGAATCTATATTTGAATTAAACTTACAGGAAATCGTTTATTCTGCTGCACTCAGAATGAACGGAGGTAGATTCAAAACTGATGCTAATCATCTGAAGGTGTACTCACTCACATTTTTGATAGTTAATATCCGAGATTTTAGAGTCTGCTGAGATTTTCTCTCGGGTGCCATCACATAGAAAACCTCCCTGTGGCCTCTGTCCTTCCACACAAAATAGTGACCGCATTTCAGAGATAACTGCTCTAAGAAAAAAAAATATGGACACTGATTTATAAATAGAGAAAGAGTGAGAGAATACAGGTGGAAGCCATGCAATGCTACAGCCACTTCATTCTTATTATCCAGGCAATCTAAAAGTACCGTAAAAATTCATTTAAAATTACTTCCATTGAGTTGATCCCTATTCATAATGACCCAATAGCACAGGGTTTCTGAGACTCTTTACAGGACTAGAAAACCTTTTCTATCTCTTTCAGAACCCCTGGAGGTCTCAAAATTCTGACCTTGTGATATCAGCCAGGGTGTAACCACTACACATTGCAATTGATTCCATAGTCACTTAGCAATTCTATTAGACTATGTAGAATTGAGTCATAGGGTTTCCACAGCTGTCATTTTTACAGAAGCATACACCAGGTATGTTTGAACACCAACCTTTTAATCAGCATCAGAGCATTTAATCACTGCACTGCCCGGGCTACAGTGTCTTGATTCCCAAGAAAACACATTGTCCCTAAATCAATTCCAGCTCACAGGCTCTTATGGGGATTTTGAAGTTGCTTTTCAACACTTTAGAAAGATCTTTTGATCCCTTGATTGTTGCTTCCACGAGCACTCAATGTGAATCCAATCAAGACAAAATCCTCGACAACTTCAGTCTTTTCGGTATGTATCATGATGTTATCTGTTGGTCCAATTGTTAGGATTTTAGTTTTCTTGACATTGGATTATAAGTAGTACTGAAGGATGTAATTCTTTAGCTTCATCAGCAAATGCTTCAAGTACTACTCCAATTAAGCAAAGTGTGTCACCTGCATACCACAGGTTTTAATAAATCCTCCTCAAATCCTGATAGAATGTTATTCTTCATATAAACTAGCTGCTCCAAACATACCAAGCATACAAATTGAATAAGTGTGGTGAGAGAGAGCAGCCCCGTCACAACCCTTTCCTGATTTTAAACCATGCAGTATTCTCTCTCTCTCTCTCTCTCTCTCTCTCTCTCTCTCTCTCTCTCTCTCTCTCCAAATTAATGTCCAGGTGCCCCATTAGCACAATGAAGAGCATGGGAACCTCCATTCTACTCAAAGATAACACAACTTTTTTATGATCCATGCAGTCAAGTGCTTTTGCACAGTCAAGAACACAAAAATTAATATCTATCTGATATCCTCTGTTTCCATCAAGATTCACCTAACATCAACAAGGATATCCCTTGTTCCAAGTCCATTTCTGAGTCTGGACTAACCTACTGACATATCCCTGTGAATGCATGGCTACTACTATTGTTGATATTCATCAAAATTTTGCTTGCATATGACATTAATAATCTTATTCTAAAAGTGGAGAATTCTTTTGAGTCACCTTTCTGTGGAATGGGCACAAATATGGATTTTTCCATAACTGGCTTTCAAATTTTCTGGTATAATTTTTATAAGTCCTTCCAATTCTTCTTCCACTTGTTGAAACATTTCCATTGGTCTTCCATAGATTCCTGGATGCCTTGTTTTGGGATAATGTTCTCACTTCGGCTTAGGATTCTTCCTTCAATATCATTGTGTCGAGCTCATATCATATCTTACCTCCTGATTTAGTAGAATGTCAACTAGTTTTTTTAGCTAATTCTTTTTTTAATACAATGATTCTGTGTATTCTTTCCATTTCTTCTGATTTTTCCTTAGTCATTAAATGGTGTTATTATAGAATCTTTTAATATTAAAGTTTGAGGCTTTAATTTTTTTCCCTTAAATCTTTCAGTTTAAGATATGCTGAGCATTTTCTTACCTCCTAATTTTCTAACCACAGATCTCTGCAGAAGAGCCCCGGTGACATGGTGGCGACAAGTTGGGCTGTAAGCCTCAGACTCAGCCATTTGAAACCACCAGCACTCCTTAGGAGAAAGGAGCCTTTCTATTTCTATAAAGAGTTATGATCATTCACAGGGGAGCCCTCACCCTGTCCTTTAGGGTCGCTGTGAGTCAGACATTACTTCATGGCAGTGAGTGAGAGGTCTTTGCACATTTCATTATGTTTTACTCTGCCTTCCTGCGGTGACTTTTGAAACTTTCTGTTCAGTCTCTTTGACTTCATAATTCCTTTCATTTACCTTAGCAACTCTCCAATTAAAAACAAGGTTCAGAGTTCCTTCTGATATCTAATTTGATCTTTTATTTCGTTACTGCTTTCTAAATGACCTTTTGCATCTTCATATTTCATCAAGTCATCTGCATAAGTGCTCAATGTAGCAAGCCTAGTATTGAGATGTTCTTGATATTCAAGTCTGATCTACTCACGGTAACATTTCAAAGATCTTGAAATAGCCTTTTTAACAAGTAATGCAATGTCATTCCTCTTGGTTGTGTCGTTGCCAGCATAGTAAACCATATAATTTATCGTTCAAAATGGCCAAAACACTTCAAAATGGTCCATTTTGGACCATTAATGCCCAGCTGATCTCTACACATTCAATTTCATTTTGTATGTCTTGCATAAGACTCACACCTTAATGCATTTAAAGTTCTAATTATTAGTAGAATTTTAAAGCTGTCTCTTCTCATTTTGAGTCATGGCCATCAGCAAGTGAAGAGACCAAAGTGTTTATTTCCATAGGTTTTACTACATCCGTGTTATTGTGGTTGACTTTATTTTGAGAAGGCATTTCTTCCTCAGTTATATTTTAAGTACCTTCGGATCCGAAGTCCTCATCTTATGGTATTACCTCTGACAATGTTAGGGTTCTATGTATGAAGTTTCTGTATCTGACAATGTTTCTGTGCTGTCCATACAGCTATCGGTGGCTAATTCCTCAGAAGTAGACAGTGTATTCCTTCTTTATAGTCTGTAGTTAGTCCAGAAGCTCTTCTGAATTCTGCTCACGTTAGGTAGCCCTGCTAGTATTTAAAATACCAGTGGCACTGTTTCCAGGATCACGGCAACACACAAGAACCCAGAGTACAACAAGCTGACATACAAGTGGCAAGAAACTAAATGATCATGCCCAAATATGATCAGGAGAGATGACCATATATATACACCATGGAAAACTCTTGGATTTAAGTGCAATGAATGGGCTAGTCAGGGAATATAGAAGTTTCAGTGCTCAACAACAAAGTACAGAGGAAATGAATGAAGCAGAGGCCAAAGGAGCATCCAGCTTTAAAAAAAAGTACGCACTCAAAATGACTGCCATTGTGAATTGACACTTAGCATGTATGTATAGGGTTGAAAAGACCGTTTTTACAAGATCAGATAGCCTCAACTTTCTCCCCAAGAAACGGCTGATGGGTTTAAACTACCAAGACTGTTGTGTTGCTCTGGGTAGACTAGAGAAACAAATCCATAGGCACTCATGTGTATAAGAGGGAGTTTAATATCAAGGTTAATGGTACATTAAGAAAGTACTACAACTGACTCCAGGTCAAACCCATAATTCCCATATTATCCTAAATGTCCAATACCAATATATAAAGTCCTCTTCCAATTCACAAAACGCATGCAATGGCACTGAAGGCAGGACGATCACAGGCCTGTTGTAAGCACCAAGCGCTAGCATGGGTCTCCAGGTGCCTTCTTCAGTTCCCAGAGAAAGGGGTCCATCAGCATAGTGCCATGTTTCTTGTCAATAGAGCATCTCTCGGGGAGTGAGCAGAAAGAGAGGATGTCTCCCACCTCCAAAGAGGAAATACCAGAGTCCCCAGAATTCTCAGGAGAAGGCCATGTCCAAATAGAGGCCTCGTTGGCTGTGATCCAAGTAACAGACTAGACTCCACCCCTTCACTCTTAATTCTTTCAAGTCCCAATGAACACTAGATTATGTAATTACCACAACTGTGAACATCCAAAAGTACCATCAGGGCTAAAAAGTCCAGCATATGTGACTCAGGCATCAGTGTCAAATGGTTGGAACCAAGATCTCAAATCTACTAGTGATGAGAAGACAATCTGCATAACACAGGAGCAGCTGCTTTGCTCAATCTTGGTGTAGAAAGCAGACTAGACATGTCCCTGTTTGCCAGAAAACAGCAGACTTCAAATATACGTACCATTCTGAAAAACCGTATTATCTGTATTTTCTCCTAAACACACCCAGAAAGAAACTGAAAATGAAGAAGGACTTGCCCAAAGAAAGTTGATATTTCAAATAAAAATGCTATATAAAATGGATGGACGGTAATACTACAAACTGGCAAGATGTAATTTTGTTCCCCAACTATTTGTGAATAAACCCTGGCAGTGCTTTGCATTATGAATGAGGCTGCTGTTGGAAGACTGGATGTACAAACATGCCAGCTACACCTCAGTAGAAAGATGAGCCTGTCTGCTCCCAGAAATTTCGCCTTGGAAACTCTAGATAGGGTCACTATGTTATCAATATATAAATGGGCAGCTAAGGGGGAAAATCAGATCAGCTATAGTAAATTAAGAAAAACAATTTTTTTCCATATAAATGAACATGAAAATTTATGGGATGTCTCTCACATCCTAAATTCTTTGAAGAATGTACCTGAAAAAAACTGATTCATCTAAATGAAGAGAATGTCTTCCACTTTCCAAGGTTAAGACCAAGGAGTTCAACTGACCTGCTGCATAGCAGCAGAACAGAAACCCCCATTCAACACCGTGGGCTTATGACGTCAGCTCGAGTCCCAATATGCTGCCCATGAACACGCACATCTGATTTTTTTTCTTTCTAGTGAAGTGGATTTGAGTGGAAAGAGAAGAGGGAGATGAAAGATTTATGAGTTTTAGATAAGTGCCGTATATAGTTATCTAAATGATCACACCAATCACACATTAAATAATATTAAATTTCAGAGTACTTAAGTCACTCAAGCTTACCTATTTAAGGCAGCTATGTTTTCGAAGGCTTCGAAATACTCGACATCATCCTGAAACTGGTAGAAAATAAGGAAAACTATGAGAGTTATAATTTTTATATATTTTTTACTCTGGTAAGGAATGACTATTTACTTATTTTGTCTTTTATAGCTTTGTTACCATTTATTAATATTTTACTTTCTGACCTAATCTCATTTTAGTGTGTTACATTATATCATTACTTTAAGAAGTATCTGATGGCCTATTCATTTCTAAGACATGCTATTCAAGCTGTAGTGTTTTTTGTTGTTGTTAACATAATTAAAATTTTAGATCAAAAGATTATTTTGAAAATATATTTGCTTTCATATGGACAATTAATTTCCTGTATATAACCTCTGAGAGGTGTTTGTATTCATGTAAAAAAGAAAGTATGCAATAGTGTACTTTATGAGTATAAAATTTCCTTTTGCTTCTTTCCCAAATAAATATTTGTATGGTGCAGTAAGTTACATTTGCAAGATCAGAGATCTATTTTCATGTACAAATATGGGTTTCAAATATCCAATGCAATTAAAATGCATAAACACATATGCTAATATAAGTCATTATTGTTCTCATATTCTTCTCTAGATAAAATATCACATGAATGAGCTCATTATTTCCATAATATGCAATTCTTCCATTTCAAAGTATCTTATTTTAAAATACTTGGTGTCTCCAAATTTGCAATTTACTTAAACTGGAAACGAATGAAAAAGCAAAATCATACATACATACTTGAATGCAAACGTCACACAAAATGCCACTATAATTACAGAATAGACGCAATAAAGTTAAGCTGTTACTTTCAAGAAAATTTTCCAATTTCTCCTGATAAAACAGCATAGAACCGCATTAAGGTGACACAAATTCTTAGTTAACTTTGTTAGCTGACTCTGATTTAAGGTGATTTTATGCAAATCAGAACTAAACATTGCCTGGCCTTTGTAGTACAATTTGAGATTATCCAATAACCGGGGGACGGTTGTTTCCTGAGCTTGGAAATGATTGCAGTCTAGGAAAGGCACAGGAGCAGCTGTACCAGGTCCTTCAGGGTTTCCACGAGTCAGGATTAGCTCAGTGAGTTTGGAACACTTGTGCACGTGTCATGCGGATGATCTCCTGTATGTTCAAGACCTCAAGTGGCTCTGGTTCTAAAGGTCTTACTGAGGAGCTGACCCTCTTCTAAATGTAAATGTGGCCTTCAAGAAAAGATCCCAAAGCAAGTGCCTAGAACATTGTTCTCTTCTGACCCATTAAATGTTCTTGGATAATTTTAAGAAGTACATTTCTGGGCCTTCTGAAAGTTTGAAATGCCAGTAGCATATTTTCTAGCTTCATGGTCATGTGTTAGCCATCACAGGACATCAAATGGACTGGGAATGGTGGGAATTTATCATAACCAGTCAGAAAAAAAGTATGATCTTTTAGAAGATATGACAATTCTCTTGTGAGCTATAAATGACCTTATAAGACCAAGTAGAACTGTGACTGATGGTTTCAGGAATATAATTTTTAAAGAAACAAGTAGCTTCATCTTTCTCTCTATGAAAAGTTGAGTTAGTCCAGAATGACTAGAGAAACAAATCCAGAAATATTCCTATGAACATAATAAAGTTTTATATGCAAGAGCAATTGACTATTAAGAAAATATTCCACCTCAGTCCAGATGAAGTTCTTCCCCTTGCTTTTAGCCCATATGAACAAAACCAATCTATAAATTCCTCTTCAGACTCATGTAACACATGCAATGATGCCATATGCAGGAAGAACCCAGGCCAGTGGGCGGAAAATCTTGAGGATCTCGTAGCAGTGGAAGCATCTCAGTGCTGGCAGGGATCTCCACATGGCCCCTTCAGCTCCAGTGCTCTCCCATAGCTCTATGTGTCTTGTCATCAGGAATGTCACTCAGGCAGTGAGCATGAGTCCTGCCTCCAGTGAGCTACTTATCTCCTTAGCACCTCCAGATGAAGTCATCAAGCTGTGATCAGATTGACAGGCTAACCTCTGCCCCTTCACCCTCAACACTCTCAAAGTGACAACAGATTAAATAACTACCAGGACATTCATTCTTAGTTGTGTGCTACTCAAGTGTAGGAAGGAGCTTGAAAATACAGTATCAGATAATCTGATGTGAGGGCTTACTTGTCTAGTGAACAATTCCACAGTTTTTAATACCTCAAAGATTCCGCTCCAAGTTATGACTGGCATGTTTCTCTCCTGACCCCACAGCACCTTCATACAAAATGATCATTTTCCTTTTCAAATTTATTATCCTTAATAGAGTTAACACCACAAAACCCACTATCATCAAGTAAACCTCAACTCAAAGAATGCTATACAGATCCCAATGATATCGTACAACTGCTTCACATGGTTTCCAAAACTACCAATCTTTAAGATAGCTGGCAACCTCAACTTTCTCTTCAAAAGTGGCTAGTGGTTTTAAACAACCAATTTTTCAGTTAGCAGCTGAACATCTAACCCACTATCCTACTGGAAATCCTCTAAAAGCAGCGGATTGCCCACTGAACAAGGTTAGCACAGACTTACTTGTGAACAGTTTCACATATTCTTCACCACAGAAGTTCACTACAGATTAGTAAGAAAGCACAAGTTACTCATGTAACATTGCTTATTGGGCACTCCACACCAGTGGTCCTGAGGCCAGTTTTAAGGGAAATGGAACCTAATTGTGAGAACATACATAACGCATTTTTAAAATCTTTAATTGTACATCCTCACAAGTGCAAGGAAATGATTATATATAATTGTTTCCCATTAAAATATGGAAACTAAGATCATTTTTCATAGAGAAGTAAAACTTGGCAGAGAATGGGGACCTTTTAGTTTGCTTTTTTGGGTAGAAAAAATATCAACCAAAGAATAGGCTAAGCAATTATACAACTTCTAAAGAAAGCAAAAATGACTAGCAACTTCTTAAAGGAGAAATAGAAATTGAGGTCATTTAATACTAAAGAATAATAGAAATCTGTCTGCTATGTTACTGAAGACCATAGTATGAGACATTATTTTTTTCATAATTTTATTGGGGGCTCATACAACTCTTATCACAAGCCACACAACCATCCATTGTGTCAAGCACATTTGTTACCATCATCATTCTCAAAAAAAGTCTGAGCCCTTAGTATTAGTTTTTCATTTCCTTCTCCCTCTCCCACCCACCCTCCCTCATGAGCCCTTGATAATTTATAAATTATTATTACCTTCTCTTGTCTTATACTGTCCAATGTTTCCCTTCAAACAAACCCCAAGGAGAGGTTATATGTAGATCATTGTGATCAATTCCCCCCTACTCCTCCACCTTTCCACTACCCACCTGTTATTGCTACTCTCGTTATTGGTCTTAAGGGTTTATCTGTCCTGGATTCCCTGTGTTTCCAGTTCTATCTGTATCAGTGCACACCTTCTGTCTGGCTGGATTTGTAAAGTAAAATTGGGATCATGATAGTGGGGGAAGGAAGCATTAAGGACTAGAGGAAAGTTGTATGTTTCATCAGTGTTATACTTTATCCTGACTGGATCATCTACAGACAGTTTTGGTGTTTTGACTCCACCCTCTCTTTCATTTACAGCAATATGATTTTTTTGGTTCTTTGATGCCTGATACCTGATCCTATCAAAACCTCATGATCACCCAAGCTGGTGTGTTTCTTTCATGTGAACTCTGTTACTTCTCAGCTAGATGACCACTTGTTTACCTTCAAGCCTTTAAGATCCCAGATGCTATATTTGCTAATAGCTAGGCACCATCAGCTTTCTTCACTACATTTGCTTATGCACTGATTTTTCTTCACGATCGTGCCAGGAAAATAAGTATTGTGGAATAATAGTTTAATAGAACAAAAGGTTTTCACGTTGAAGGGATATTTGCCCATCTGCTACCATAATAATAAATCTTTAAATATATGCACATAGATCTATTTTCCCATTCTCATATAAATATATTTATATATGTACCTGCCTGTATTTAGACCTGTATAAATGCCCTTTTTGAGGCAGGTCTTTTATTGAGTACCTTCTGTGACAAAATGCAGCTACCAGTCAGTTATGTAGCTCATGCTTCCTTTATTATAATCTCCTTTCTTCCTCTTCCATGTTTCAGCATAAAATTCTGTGATAGTGATCTTGTCTTCATCGTAGAATTAAAGCTATAGAACAGAAATGCAAGGCATGTATCCCCTACATGTATCCCCTACAAATATCAGCATGTCAAGAATTGACCCTGCTATGTCTCCATCATGATTTAAAAATATATGTTATCTCAGCTATAGTGCAGACAGTCTATATGTTATAAATAAGATCAGTTTCTAACCTTGTCTTTTAAAGATTTATAGGGAAGTTGGAACAGGTGCAAGAAATGGTTTAAGCATTTTTCAATGATTTAAAAGATTCACATATAGTAAGTGTAAGATTATTAGGATGAATATTTGTTGTGATGGAGCTTAATCATTTCATAGGAGGAACAGATGTGTAAAACCTTTCCAGACAAATAGGAGATGTTTGTAATTTGGTAGTTCATAAGCCAGGGTCTAACTGTACCTACTTTTGTATTCTAGAAAATTATCATGTTCAATGACCATGAAAGAGATGATTTTCAGCTCCAGTGAAAAGGATGTCAGCTTAAAAAATGAAAGCATATATGTATATTGAGAGATGAGGAAAGTCTAGAAGAGTATTCTTTTTGGTCTGAACCCAGTTTCCTTTCCAAAGAGTTCTACAGTGGACAAAAGAGCAATCTCCAAGAGCCATTATGGTCACATTTAACTTCTGGTCAGAGTCCCAGAATTTCTGCTTTTCTTTGACTTCTATGCAGGTCTACCATGAAGGAAATTCATGTGCCAGTGGATATTTAGGCTAAATGTGCACACACACAAAACAGAGAGGTCTCTTATTCACCCATTGGAGTACAAGGATCGTTTCTAAAGGCATAAGCTCTATTTCCATCCAGTAAAAGAAGAAACATTAAAAAACCTGTTCAGTCTTCCTGTCAACTCATCCTCTTGGAACCCTACACAGTTCAGGATACCATCAAATGAGACCAGGTTAGGTCATCTCCAACGACAAAGGCAAGAAACAGCTTTAAGTCCGTCATTGCAGGGCTCTAAATTTCAGTTGTAAAAATTGAGAATATATACACATACAATTTGTATATATTTCTGAATTTGTAGAAAAATAAATTACGTACCCATATGCACTGATCCTTTCACTGCTATTAACAAATTGGAAGACTTATTCAACTGAATTCTTTCACTGTGTGCATACATACGCAACTGGACCAGATGAAAAATCCCAGAGTCATTTATGTTTGACGAGCCTGGTGTACTGTGCTAATGAGGTGTGACAGTTTTAACACACTTCCTCTACATCTAGTCTATTGAAGATCTAGTCCATCATGGCAGGGTGGGGGGGGGGAGTAGTGTGAGTTAGCAGTTGCACTGTATGTTAGGATTGGTTCCTATGAAATAGGTCTTACTGACTCATTCAGTGTCATACCTATAATTAGTGTGCTAAGAATGTTTACTCAAATACTTGTGCTTCTCTAATGAATTAGCCATCTCTTTCTTTCCTTAATAGAATGAAACAGATCACACAGTGTGCTAAATCGCATTAGGCTGGTGTGTAGAAACATGCGAGAGGTCAGTGGGGTAGTCACACATGCATGGCTCTTGCTTCTAGGTTGGCAGGTATTCTCACATTTGGGATCTACACCAGAAAGAAAGCCATTCTGTCTCTCTCCGTGGAGCCAGTTCACCAATGTTAAAAGCCTTAAAGTGCTGGCTTTGCAAAAGACAACAGCTCTTGAAAAACCCTCAGAGATTTCCTATTGAACTAAAAAGAGAAGCATTAATTCAAGTACGGCCAATTTCCAATCTTCATTAATGAGCACTCATTGAAAGTGTTCTCATCTCTGATGCCTACTCCTATGATTTATGGAGAACCATGCATAGCCTCGGTGCTGTTAAGACTCCAGGCGGGTTCTCATCACTGGCTGCATGTGAGTGTCACTTAGCTTTTACCCCAAACCAGCACCTGGGGCCTCTTCCCCAGGAATTTCATTGGTCTGAAATGCAACCAGGCATTGGTATATTTTATAAATGCTCAAAGATATCCTAATATACAGCCAACATTGAGAACTGCTAAGCAAGTACCTAAAGTTAATAAGCTGAACCTTAAATGAATTATATGTGTATTGGTGTATTATAACAGCATGCAACCCTTACTGGCAGACTTCCAAATACTTTTAGAAAATAATATCTCTGGTCTAACTTTCCTTTGGAAAGTTTTTCCCTTGTCGTCTTCAGCAAATCTCAGACATCAGGAAATCCTTGGCATAAGTGCACTTGTAACAGATCTCCCAGTTAAAGAGTTAATCGTGTAGTTTCTCTATTCAAGTTAGTTGGGTTCCAATTGTTTGTTGCTCTTCACTCATCTCTGGAGCCTGGCATTCTCACATCAAACAGAATGAAAGGGTGTACTCACTTGAGCCCAATGTGCATTTTGAGTGTCTTTGTACCCGGTAGTCATTTTCAAGAACTATGAGCTTAATGGTTTACATGTAGGCCTGCAACCCACAGTTCAGTAGTTAGAAGCCTGCAGTCACTGCAGTCACTTCCACAGTAGTGGAAGATGAGGCATTCGACTTCTGTAAAGATTCCCAGTCTCTGGGTGCATGGGCAGTTCTGCTTGGTCGTTTACGGTCTCTGTGCATCAGAATCAGTTGGATCACTGTGCTTGAATACAGACGTTCTCTGGCAATAAAGTGCAGAACTTGTGATCTATAAGATTTTCATTGCCTAATTTTTGAAGGAGCTCAATAGGCTTTCTGCCTAGGTTGTTTGAATCTAGAGCAGTGGTTCTCCACCTTCCTAATGCTACAACCCTTTATTACAGTTCCCCGTGTTATGATGAAACCCAACTATAAAATCATTTTCATATAGTCTCTACATGTTAGGGGTATAATATTAACATCTCTGTCCCACATACTTTTCTCTGTAAAGTGGCAATAGCAGTCTCTGTGGGGGGAAAATGAAGTGCCTCAATGTACCTGAAAGAACTTACATCAATATTTGACTTTTGCAATGTTCTGCATAAATATTGGCCATAATGACCTCTAAGTTGTCACGAAGACAAAAATAAACATCCACAAAAATCCAAACTTAAATTGGTTAATGCAAGACCAAGGTTTTAGGCAGAGTTAGATTTTGTTTTCCCCCTATGATAGTTCTACCATTAAATGATATCTACAGTTCTTAGAATTCAATGTGGAACTCAGTAATAACAACGATTACCTTTCATGGGAAAGGTTGTGTATTTTTGTTTTCTTTTTCAGAGTTTGCAAATCTGGGTTCAGTGTAATTATGCATTTACTTGCAGCATTGCTGAAATACTATGAAAACTACAGTTTAAAAAGGGTGCTGAATTTCCAGATGTTATGTATATGTCTACAACAATTGTGGGGATATTTGGCATAGAAGCATTACATAAACCTGAAATTTAAATTTCCATTTGTACATGTTATGGTCTGAAGTGTGCTATTAAAAAATGAAGAGATGTACGTAAGTATGAGCTTACTTTAAGAGGTTACTCATTGTTTCACAAATTGTCATTTGGAAACTATTTTGGTGCATGCCATCCATCCAGTTTTGATGTGTATTCCACTAACTCTAAATTTCTGTTTTTCCTTTACTCCCCAGATATTCAGAGTAAAGATTTCAGACACAGCAATGAAACTGTACACACCAGTGAATTCTGAGGCAGCCAGAGCTGGGAGGAAACTGAGAGAGATCACACGCTACCATTGTGAGTTTGAGTAATGTGACACAATAGTAAGAATTGGTGGATTAGAAATGCCCAGTGGAAGGGCAGCGAAGATATTCTCATGTTATCTTATCAATATTTATTAGGTACCTTGGTCATCTCCAAATTATAGTCACCTCAAGTAAAACAAAATAAAACATTGCACAGTTCTGCACCATCTTCAATTTCATTGCTTTATTTAAGTCCATTATTGCAGCCACTAGCCTTTCTGTAATTGCTGTTTTTAATCTCAAACTCACTGCCATCATCTCCAAGGTTATTTAAAAGAACCACAAATGTAGTCCCTTGAGAATGCCCAAACTGCCAATTTCATATGGTGTAAAATGTTCAGAAGTGTATCAACCTAGGTGGACAATACAATAGCTTTACATTAATATTTTTGAGTACTAAAGGTTTCCAAAATATAACAATACCAAATGACTTACCCTCACAAGGAAACTAAAAGCCAAATTTCAAAAACTAAGAAAACATGTTAAAAGTAATCTTCATAATATATTGTGGGCTATGTAAATAGGACAGGAATAAGAATAGATACATTTGAATGATGGTGTTAGCAAAAAATATTGAATGTACCAGGGATGGACCAAAGAGCAAACAAGTCTGTCTTGGAAGTAGAATGGCCAGAATGCTTCTTAGAGACAAGGATAGTGGTACTTTAGATCACTTTGGACATAGTATCAAGGGAGATCAGTCCCTTGAAAAGTACATCATGTTAGGTCAATGGTTCTCAACCTTCCTCATGCGCTGACTCTGTAATAGAATTCCTCCTGTTGTGGTGATCCTCAACCATAAAATTATTCTTGTTGCTACTTCATAACTGTAATTTTGCTACTCTTATGAATCAGGCAACCCCTGTGAAAGGTTCATTCGACCCCTACAGGGGTTGTAACTCACAACTTGATTACCACTGTGCTGGGTAAGGTGGAGAGGCAGTAAAAAAAGGAAGACATTTTGTTTTCATCTAGAACAGTTGCTTCATTGTGTTGTACACAGATTTGCCATGAGACAAACTGACCTAGCAACAATAGCATATATAATGGAGGTAAAATGTTTAATCTGTAAAACATGCATAAATCAATTTTAAAAACAGATTTAGCAACCTCAATTGTAAAATGGTAAGACATGATTAGGATACAACAGAGTAAAATAAGTTCAAGTGCCTAACTGATGTGGTCAGCAATTTCTGATTCCACATCTATCTAATGAAGTTAAAGCAATGTCACTAGACAATTCTCTTGCCATTCAAATATTAAAACACGATCATAATACTGTAAAGCACATGGGAAAAGGTGCTGTCATAAATAATACAGAGTTTTCCCAATACTCTGAGCTTAAAAATGTTTCTTACTTATGTATGTGGACCAGGTTTTACCCATGATATTGATAAATTTCTTGTTTTGTGAGTGAAAATGAAGCAATCTAAGTCTTTAAAACAATAATGAATTAATTTCAAATTTCTGACAAAACAATTGTGTATGATATAATAATCCATGTAGTCATTGAATTAATGTTGTTAAACATATTTATTGACATAGCCAAATGTTGAGTGCAGATGTAGGTTCTCCATTAGCATACAAAGAGTTCTGCTGATGTTTATTTAGATATGCTTGCTTAAGTATGATTTTTCTTATTTACTTGTATTTAGACATGAAAAAATATATTTCTGTGCATACTTTATTGCAACACATAATAATAAAGCGATGATCTTGGTATTGTGGAATTAAGCCATTCCTTTGTGTCTATGTTTTTGTGACTGCTATGCAATGAATGCCTAACTAGGTTTGTCATTAGAATTAAGCTATTTAATTAAGCTAATTAATGCTTTCTGGCATTTCCTTCACTTCTGTCCTCAGGCTAATCTGAAATATGAAGGATGTTTGCACAGGCTGATTGAGATCTGAATTGTGCATACAAAGGTAGGAAAAGGTGGAAATAATGTTGATCCAAATGCATTTGTGGGAAAATGATAAATTATTGCAAAAAAACATGCCTTCACTGTTCGTTAGCTAATTATTAGCCTAAAGCAGCAAAAGGTCAAGGGCACATACTTTTAGAGATAAACCTTAAAAGAATCATTAAGTGAAAATGAACACAGGAAATTCCAGGGGTTGAAAAACCAAAACAACAATTAATAGGAGTCTCTGGTTCTGATAATTGAAAAAGTCATCTTCTGATCATTTTAACTCATATCCTTTTGCCAATTTGCTCTATCAAAGATAATGAAAATGAAAAACTATGTGTCTGTTTTGCATTTTTAGTTAAAAGATAAAAGATCCATGTTTTGTTTCTCAAATCTGTACATTGTGTCTTAAACATAATATAGTTTTCTATACTAAGTTTTTTTAATTAAAAATCATTTTATTAGGGGCCCGTACATCGTTTTTACAATACATAAATAAACATATTGTGGCAAGCACCCTCGCACATCTGCTGTCGTCATCATTCTCCAAACATCCACCCTTTCCCCCGAGCCCCTGGTATCAGCTCCTCCAACCTCTCCTCTCTTCCCCTGCTCTCCCTCCCCCATCAACCATCAATACTTTATAAGTTGTTACTGTTCTGTCGTATCTTACCCTGCCCAACATCTCCCTCAACCCACTCCCCCGATGTCCGTCCTCCAGACAGGTCATATGTAGATCCTTGCAGTTGATTCCATGTCTCTACCCCACCTCTCTCCACCCATCCAGTAGTTCCAATCTAACCACTGGCCTGAGGGGCGCTCATCCATCCTGATTTCCCCATATCTCCAGCTCCCCTCTCCACTAGTGTATCTTCTCCAGTCCAGCCAGATTTGCAAGGTAGAGTTGGGACCATGATGGTTGGGTGGGGAGGAAGACTTTAGGAACTAGAGGAAACTTGGAAGACCTTAGGAACTAGAGGAAACTCATATGCATCATCACTGCCTGGCTGCACCTTGACTAGTCTGACTCCTTCCCATGGCTCCCCTGTAAAGGGGTGACTAATTACCCACCAGTGGGCGTTAGGTCCCCACCCTGATCCTCCCCTCACTTGTAATGAAGTGATTCCTATTCTTTGATGCTCGATACCTGCTCCCTTTGGGCCCTCTTGATCACACTTGCTGGTGTGCTTCTTCCCTGTGGACTTTGCTGTCTCTGTGCTAAATGGCCACTCGGTTATCTTCAAGTCTTTGAGACTAGACATTCAATCATTTGGTAGCTGGGCACCATCTTTTCTTCTACTCTGTTTTCCCCTGTATCCGTTTGTCTTCAGCGATATCGGCAGTTAATTGGTTCATTGATTTTGATTTTTGTTCTTTGATGCCTGATGCCTGATTGTTTCAGCACCTCATGATCACACAGGCAAGTGACCTCCTTTTATGGTGGGTTTTGTTGATCCTGAGCTAGATGGCTGCTTGTTTATGCTCAAGCCTTTAAGACCCCAGATGCTATATTTTTTGATAGCTGGGCACCATCAACTTTCTTCACCAGTCTTGCTCATGCTCCCACATGTCCTCATTGGGCACCTTGGGGGGGTGTGCACACAGTGATATGTGTTTTGTTTGTTTATTTCCCTTTCACTACCCTGTGGCCACACTGGCTATTGTGTTTCTTCTGTGTGGGTGTAGTCTTTTCTCAAGTGGATGGTCTTTGTTTATCTTTCGACTTTTAAGACCCCAGACAATATATCCTTTGATGGCAGGGCACCATCATCTTTCTTCACCATATTTGCTTATGCACCCATTTTACTTCAGTGATTATGTTGGGCCAGTGAGCCTCGAAGAATACCAGATTCATAGAACAAAGTGTTCTTGCATTGAGGGAGCACCAGGGTGAGGGTCCAAGGTCCACCTGCTGCTCTAATACTTGGCCTATAGATATGTTCTTAAATGTATTCCCTCTTATAACTTATAAATACAACTAGTTGTATTTATGTATGGACATACCTATGTTAGACCTCTGCAAGTGCCCTTTGCCTTCTAGCTCTTTCCTTTATTTCCTTCCATCTCCCTCCTGTCCCACCATCTTGTTCCACCTTCATTGGCATTTCAGTGTTTCTCATAGATTCATTGTACGTGATTAATCCTGACCAGGCCTCCCATACCCTCCTTTCCATCGATTCCAGACCAGTTGTTGCTCCCCCTTCCCCGCGCATGTGTTTGTCCATACCCCCTTCTCCTCCCCTTTCTCTTGCCACCAGGAATCATTGTGTGCCCAGTCCTTTCTGTGACTCATAGCATCTCCAGAGGGATGTATTCCTCTGAGCAGTGTCGGTGTGGAGCTTGGACCAGCTCTCTTCCTCTTCCTCCCTTCTTGTCTTTATCCCTGTGGGTGTGAGACGCTAGCCCCTCCCCCTTCTCTGCCTCGCCCACTTCTAAGGATGGAGTCCATCTGACTCTGGTTGCTTCCAGCTCTGTAGCTCTCTTTTTTCAACTACCGTGTTTCATCTGATAAAATCCTTAAGAAAACAGTAACCTAAAAAAAAAGAAGAAAAGAAAACAGTAACCTAGAGGAACACTTCTACATATATAATCAAAAGACAGTAGCAGATACTCAAAAATATAGCTTCATAATAATGTTCCCCACAATGCACCATAGACAAAAAGTGAAAAGAACCTAAAAGCAAAATGTGGTACATACCTGTGGGAGTTCCATTATTGGGTGCCAATTTGAGAGGATTATGAGTGAAGGAGTAGGGTCTAGCCTGTCAATCATGATATAACCAGTGAGGTCTCTGTGAGCACGCCTTTCTCCTGGGGATTCTGGGAAATCATATTTCCTCCTTGGAAGCAGTGACAAACTCTCTCTCTCCTCACTCCCTGGAAGACACTCTATTGACAAAACACAAGGAACTACACTTGTACTCTGATCTGAAGAAGCCGCATGGACCTACCCTGATGCCGCCAGACCTCTGAAGCCAGAGAAGCCACATAGCGACCCCTGCCAGCACTGAAGTGTTGACAATACCACTGGGTTCAAAGACTTTCTACCCATTGGACCTGTAATCTCCCTGCATTCAGTGTTATTGCATGTGTTTTTTTTTTAGTCTAAAGAGAATTTTACATATTGGTATTGGACATATGAGCTAATATTGCGCTTATGGGATTGATCTGGACTGGGCTGGGGTGCTTTCTTAAGGTGCCCTTTGTATAAAACTCTTTCTTATCTACACATGTGTAAATCTGTAAAAAATTTAATTAGCAAAAATTAGACATGATAGATATATTTTCAACAACCACTAATAAATAAATAAGTACAATGAAACATATGAAGGTATTCAGTTGCTTTTACTGAAAGTTTTGCAACATAGTTTCACAATACATCAAAGTTAATTGACGTAAAAACTTGTTCCATCCTTCTGTTCTACCTCCCGGTTTGTTACACGGTGTTTGGGATTTTTAAAGCTTGCAAGCCAATCCGGATCAAAAGAAGAAAGAAAGTCAGGAGTAGAAGAGTGAAACAAAATGCCTGGCTACTAGCTTCCTCAGAACCAGAAAAACAACAACAACAACAACCATATCATTTCTAAGCATAGTAATGAAGATTTTTTTGATCAAAAGGTGAAATAATCCAGAAAAGAACACATTTTTATGGACTTTGTAATGCCATAGAAGCTGGGGATTGCTTTTTGATGATCTAAACTTCAACCCAACCCTTACACTAAAAATATCTTCAAGATTCTATAAAAAAATATTCCCCCAGATTCTATCAAACGATTGCTAAAAAATAGCTGCCTTGAGCACTGTTCTTTTTTTAAGAAATTGACAACAGCAATTGGGGAGGAAGAATTGTTTCACAACTGAAAAAATATAAGTGACTTCACTGAGTTGTTGATATAGAAATTGTTGAATTGATACATATTTTCAGCAAAAAAATTTAAAATTGTGTTTTACATACAGCACACACATATATATATATACATAGTCTATAAGTAATAGAGTTGTGCAGCATCTACTGGCATTCATCCAGAACATCGGATAAGTTCTGCTGAATGAGGCCTTTTAACTTCCTGACTGTTTTCAGCATGTCTCCCCCAAAATTATGAGATCTGGAAGATTTCCTTCCCTGTGGCAACTACAATTACATTTAAAAGAAACAGAATGCATTTGCATATGTAACATAATTCTGTAGTTGAAATAAAGGTTTTTAATAATTAGAATCCAGTCTTGGGCAAGTTCTGTTTCCCAGAAAATGTAATTTTGTGATAATCAACAATATTAGCTCAGGAAGGAAACTTAGAATATTGCACTTGGCTAGACCAGTTATAAACTCATTAGGGAAGAAACCAAGGCATGCTCCATACAAGCTCACCATTCAGACAGTACATGCTGTTTAGATAGATAGATGACATAATGATAGGCCTCATTTAAAAAGAGTAATAGCTTAGTGAAAACCACGTGTATTCTGTCTATAGTCTTTGCATTGTGCTAATTTAATTCTACACACTAATTGATGGTGCTGACATTTTGTCCAGTGTCTGCATAAAAAATAGTTGACGTATGTATGATCTAAATGCATCACATCAAAATGACTACTTGGATTGCATATAAAGGAGCCTTAATAACCAAATTTTATCCATCACTCCAGAGCCTTATAAAAACAGTCAGCAGAATAGACACCTGAAAGATGTTTCTCAAATGACTAAGGGAAAATATCAGTATTTTCTACATTGCTATTTCTACATTGAAATAGATTTCATTTACATTTCTTGAGCCTGCATCTTTAGTAGGCTATGAGCTGGATCTTGACGGTATTAAGATGGGTAAGAAATAGTTCATGTTTTCTATGAGCTACTTTAATTCTAAACTCAGTGGTGCAGGAAAAGTAAGCTTATTAAACTGTTTAATATGATTTCCAAAGAGGTTAGATGGGACTAAATGAATATTCTGAGTTTCAATATTAACTGAAAACTTAGAACCATCATTGGTATCATGAAGCTTGGTTTAATGTGCTATGTACTACCTCTTTTCAAGGAATATAGGTGTCACTTTTGGCACTAAGGTATGCATTATGAAAGTCATTATGTGAAAATTGAATGGTAAATATGGAAGACTTCAAAAGAATTGATGACTTTAAATTACAGTTTTGGTGTAGAATAATGAAAGGATCTTGGGCTTCCAGGTGAGCCCACTAAATTTTCTTGGAAGAAGTAGTTAGACTGCTTCTTAGAACCTAGGATGGGGCTGAGCCCCGGTGGTAGAGTGGTTGTGCACGGGACTGTGGCCCACTGGGTTGGAGGTTCAAATCCAGTATCAGCTCTCCAGGAGCAAGGCTGGGCCTCCTACTCCCACCATCAGAGGGCAGTGATGCCCCTCCCCAAAAAGCAAGCAAAACAAAACAAAACAAAAAAGAACCAAGGATGGCCAGACTTGTTTCGTGTACTTTATATGTGTTATCAAGAAAGACTCATACCTAGTACAAAATAGAAGATCCTGAGGGAGGTAGATGAATAAGTGTCTACCACTGCAGGCCGAAACACAATGATGGTGAGGATGATGTAGGATGAGGCAGCACTTTTCTGTTTTTCTTTTTTTCCTAGAGACATTGTGTCTTTATGAGTCAGAGCTAATTTGATGATACTTGACAACAGCAATCTGTTTTCAACTGTCATCCAAATTAAAACCCTTTATTTGGGGCCAGATCATACTCAACTTCATCATTTATCTATTCATATATATTTATGTCTATGTATGTAGGGTGAACATATATGTATACATGTCTATGAATCTGAATCTCCATAATACTTCTAAAATTCCCTAGAGAAAGCAAAACTGTTTTGCCTATATATTGTTTATTTGAAGCCCATTAGTAAGATTTACTATTGTTTGCACTAAATTTGCAAATTATCTTGGCAAATTTCTGCAGCCTTGGGAAGAATTCTCACTCAAACTCACTATCACTGACTCATTACTGAATCATAGTGACCCTATATATCAGAGTATAATGGGCTTTGTGGGTTTCTGAGATTGCAACTATTTACAGTAGAAAGATTCTTCTTTATCCCATGGGAATGAGCCTAGACAATCTATTAAGATTTACTTTTTAAACTAAGATTTTTATATCCAAATGGCAGCTTTCTCCCATCTATACTAGTAAAATTTTATATAGTTATATATAATCATGCAAAACATTGCTAACACATACTGGGCTTTAGGAACTATTTTAATTCTTATACCAATAAATGAATGCACTGTCATCAATTCTATTCCAGCTCATAGTGACCCTATGGGACAAGATATAATTTCTCCTATAGTTTTCCAAGACTATGTAACTCTTTATGGGAGTAGAAAGCTTCACCTTCCTCCTTTGGAGTATCAGGTGGTTTTGAACTGCTTGTCTTGTGGCTAGCAGCCCAATTCATAACCAATATGCCTTGAAGGCTCCTTGTTTCATTGGCTCTGTAAAGTCATTTGACGTACAAATAAGAGATAGCCTGGTGATGAATGGGAATTCACAAAATGTGTCATTGTTCTTCTGCATAACTTGTACATGGAAAAAGAGGTGATTTGTTTGCTTTGTTTAGAGAAACAAACTAATGAAACTAATCTGTGACCAAGTGACATACATTAGTGAATAGTGAGTTAATGTTATCAAGAAGCTACTTCACATCAATAAGGCACCCCAAACCCAGTTAACTCAAGTCCATAGGTCCAGTAGTAGATAGGGCCTCTACAGACTCACATAATTGGAGGAAATGATGCTGAAAGGTAAAGCTGGAAACAGAAAAATCACAGTGCAGAATCATGTGGGTCCAGGAATAGTTGAATGGTGGCAGGATGGCAAGGAGTCCCAGTGAAGTCTCAGTGAGGAAGGACGCGAAGAGGGAGAGGGCTATCATCTCTGTTGGAGCTTGCTCTCATCTAAAAGGGTGTGAGACCCAGGAGGTTTCATCAAGATACCACTTCATTGCCAGGTTCTAATATGCCCCTAACCAGGTGGTTCTAGTTGATACAGCATATAACTACCACAGGAGATAGCTGAGTAAATAGAACAAAGCAATAATGCATGACTTGAAATCAAGAAACGTGGGCATCAGGGTTTTATCAACTCACCATGCTTGTTTAGTCTGTATGCTGAGCAAATAATCAGAGAAGCTGGAGTCTATGAAGAAGAATATGACATCAAGATGGAAGGAATGATATTTAACCACCTATAATATACAGATGACACAACCTTCTTATTAAAAGTGAGGACTTGAAGCTCTTTCTGATGAAGATCAAGGATTGTAGCATTCAGAATGGATTTCAACTTAATGTAATGAAAGTCAAAATCCTCACAAGTGGATCCATAATAACATGATATGGGAGAAAAGTTCTCAGGGGGTCCATATTGCTTAAATCCTCAATCAATGCTAATGAGGGAAGCAATCAAGAAATCAAATGACACAATGAGTACACCTGCTGCATTAGATCTCTTGAAAGTGTTGAAAAACAAGTATGTGATTTTTTCGGAGAAAGATGCACCTGACCCCAGTCATGGTATCTTCAATTACTTCATATACATTTGAAAGTTGGACATTGGATAAGGAAGACTGAGAAAGAATTGATGCATTTGGATTATGGTATTGACAAAGAATATTGAAAGTACACTGGACTGCCAAATTAGCCAATAAATCTATCTTGGAAGAAGGGCAACCAGAATGCCGATAAGAATGGAGGATGTAAGGCCTCAACTCACATACTTTGCACATGTATAAGGGGGAGCCAGTCTCTGGAAAAGAATATAATGCTTGGTAATGTAAGAGAGCAGTGAAAAAGGAGGAATACCCTTGACAAGATGGATTGACACATTGGCTGCAGTAATGGACTGAACCTTAAGAACGACTGAGAGGATGTCACAGGACTGGGCGGTGTTTTGTTCTGTGATACATGAGGTAGAGAAAAGATTGAAATTGGCCAGGATTTCGTCTTGCTTGGATACACAAGTGCTCACAAAAGCAGCAGTCAGAAGATCAAATGACATATTGCATTGGGTAAATCTGTTGCACAAAACCTCTTTAAAATGTTCAAAAGCAAAAGTGTCCTTTTGAGGACTATGGTGCCCTTAGCTGAGCCAGAGTATCTTCAATTGCTTCCTATGCATGTGAAAACTGGTCATGTAATAAGGAAGAATGAAGGAAGGTTGATGCATTTAAACTCTGGTTTTGGCTAACACTATTGAAAATGTCATGGATCGTCAAAAGAAAACACAAAAGGTTTGTCTTGGAAGAAGACGGTCGGATGTTCTTTCGAGGCCAGGACGCTGATAACTTGTCCCATATATTTTGGCCATATTCAGACACCAGTCCCGGAAAATGACATCATACTCAGGAGAGTGGAGAGGAGGTGTTTGGTTTTGTCGTAATAGCGTTGCTGTGAGTGGGAACTGACTGGATGACACCTAACTTATTTTAAATCTTAAGAGCGCCTCTGTGTGTGACGCAAACAGTGCTTGTTGACTAGTGAGAGGTAGGCAGCACATGTGCACACCTTGGCCAGTCAGACTTGGAGATCTGGGTTCTAAAGTTCATACCCTTGAAAACTCTATAGAGCAATGATGGCTTAACTCTTCTTACACATTTATGTAATTTTCCTTGATATTTCTGTCATTATTTAACTCTTAACTTGTCAATTAAACATAAGGAAAATATAATATTCTTGTTTTTAAAGACTTAAAAATTTTACCTTTCAACTCAAAAATTAAGATAGAAAAATATCAATGACTTACTCAAGATTACAAAACTCATGTAACCAACACTGAAACATGGCATCATAAAAATTAAAAAAGAATACTTCTAATGCTAGGAAAAATTGAATCGTAATTCTATTTATAAATTCTAACTATGAAAACTATCAGTTTCTTCATTTTTAAAATGAAATTAGAATAATCAACCTCATAATAATTAATCTGGGGGCTGAACCCCGGTGGCGTAAGTGGTTGAGGGTGGGACTGCGGCCCCTCGGGTGTGGTGGTTTAAATCCAGCAGCGGCTCTCAGGAGCAGCACTGGGTAGTGCCCATGACCACCAGAGGCAGTGATGCCCACAAAACATAAAATAATTAAATAATTAATCTGACAAGTAAGTAATTAAATTAAATAATTACAAAGCTATCAAGAAAAATTACATAAATTTATGATAAGGAGAGGTAAACCATCTTATAATAAGTATCTGTGATAATATATAGTACATATTAGTATATATACTTATTTAGTATATAGAGAAACAATTCTCAATAAATAATAGGTTTCATAATTATAAAAGTGAAATACTCTTTGAACAAAGCCACTTTTACAAAGTTTGAACAAATTCCTAGTGCTTCATGATGAGTAATACATTTAACTAATACATAACATACTACATTTTGTTTTCAAACATCATTGAAGTAGAATGATTTTGAGTTTTTCAGAGATCAAGTTCACTGTTCAAATTATAAAAAATATCATAAACAAGCATATTTTAAATGACAGTAAAAATTTCAAATTACCCAACACTTTAATTATAGATATGTTGTTATACTGAATGTGATATTTCCTGGTTCTTTTATTGAATCTTATTGCATTCACAATTAAGCACTATTAAAATAAAAAGAAGCTTTTTTTACAATGTTTAAAACCAATGGAAAATGCCTGGGATTACAATTAAGAACATTCTGTGGCCATTCTTTTCCAGAAGATAATTTTGTTTTCATGTAATCCTACTCTGTCATTTACCATGCTTACATCCATTGGTACTTCATTCTATGCAAGTATTCAAACTGCTACCAATTAATCCCTCTAGTTCACTGTGCTTGTGTACATTTTCTATCCTACTTAGAATCAGACCTCTCAAAAAGTAGCAAGGATCACATTTCTTGCATATCCCACAGCTCTTGCCTAAGCACCTCTATTTCCACAATGATATTGTTTTAAATAAGATTATATACAATGATTAATTTAATGTGATTTAAATCTGCCTGAAAGCATATTTATAAATATGAAAGATTCCTATCATCTAATGTAAACATCTACAAGTAACACTGACTTCTCCATAAAACTAATATGATCAAAACACCTTTGTCTCTATGAAAAGCAGAGTGGCATTTAAAACAAACTTAAATTTACTAGTATGTTTAAAATATATATTAAATAACTTTATGTTGTCAGAGAGCATAGATGACTCAAGGAAATTATCATGGGTTCATTAAAGTGTACCAGAAGAGAAATTTAACATGGGCAAAAGATGAAGTTAATATTGAATAGTCAGGAATCCTGAGAAAGCGTACATAATATATTGATTATTTTGTCAGGAACTTCATGCTTATTTTCACTAAGTCTATGATCAATTGCATTCCATGAGACAAAAAGGTCAGTAGAAAGAACTAGAGGAGGCCACACAAGAAAAATGGAATTGGGTTGACATTTCTTTAATCCACTTACAACACTGGCTAACTTACAAACAATAGACACAAACAATAAAATGTAAAATTAAGAGATAAATTAGCCTTATTTTAATGTGATTATCATGGAATAAGATACTCTTTCTTTGAATTAGATAATTCTCAGATGTGAATCTTACTACCCTACAAAATGTCTATTTTTTCCCTTAGCCATTCTGATGGAAACTTTTCTCAATAATGTCAAATTATCATTACAAGGAGAGTTTCTACCTTGTGTACAATCTCCAGAGATATTTAATGGTAAAGCAATCCTCTAAAGCAAATAAAAAAAATCATTTCCCTCTCAAAATATGCATCCATATAGCTTTCCACAACTCATTGCCAAAATTTCTCTATATAGATTGATATAAATATAATAGATAGATATAACTATATCTTTATTCATGATTTCAAATTATTATGAGAAACAACATTCATATTTCTTCTTCACTTTAAATCCCTATTATTTGAGGAAGACCATTAATGAAGTGGGTTAACAGCACACAGTGGCTATCACAAGGAGTGAAGAGACTGTAAGGATGGTGCAGGGTTTTTGTCTGTGATACATCATGTAGCTCTGAGTTGGAGCTGACTGATATCACCTAATAATAGCAAGTTACACCTAATCCCTTTGAGATGTGACTCTTCTTGCTTTTTTTTTATAGGCTCTCATCTGGAAACCTTAATTTTCACTTTTCTTATTTTGTCTGACATTGACTGAACATGTTACTAAGATTCTTATAACTTTCAGTTCATTAAAATAATTGAGCAAAATTTTAGTTCAGTAATTGAACAAAATTTCGAAGACTCTCCCACAGTATAATATAGATAAGTTAATTACATGTGAATATATGCCATTAATATGTGGAAGACTATGAACCTGCAAATTTGAAGAATGGAATAGATCATCTATTATTTGTTTTAAGGTTATTTTTTACTATTATATCTAAATGTACATACTGAGTAGGCAGTTGAGTTTCACAGTCTTGAACTTTGGGGATGAGATCGGGCCTGGAGATACAAGTGT
Organism: Nesogale talazaci; assembly: GCA_004026705.1. Taxonomy (NCBI): domain Eukaryota; kingdom Metazoa; phylum Chordata; class Mammalia; order Afrosoricida; family Tenrecidae; genus Nesogale; species Nesogale talazaci. The sequence goes on along the minus strand of PVJH01027104.1, from coordinate 996 downwards.
GGGAGTCATGGGCAGGATTGATGATCTATCTATAAAGCTCTGAGACGAGTGAGATCAACAGTACACGTCATCATTGAGTGGTCAAGAAGAAGAAGGGAATCCAGACATGAAAACAAAAAAGGAAGTGAGGTAGGAAACCAAGCCATGGCGTAAGACTTCAGAAACTAAATGAAGAAAGTGGCTGTAAGGAGTGTGGAATCAGCACTAGAGTGAGATGAAGAGCTATAATTGACTGTTGCACCAATATTTGAGGGTGATGCTCTTGGTCAGAGCAGCTTGTTCCCAGAGATGACTACAGGGTTGGTCTCAGCTCAAGACATGACTTCCTTTCCCTAGATGACAGTGTTACAGAGGAGGTCCTAATGATACAGTTTAGGAGAGAAGTCTGACTTGTCCACATGGGGCCAAACCAAACAGACCAGTTATGGGAGGGAAGCCATGAAATCCTTGAAGAATCCCAATTGTAAATTTCTTAGGGGACAACACTTGGCACCTCATCTGAACTGGTCTAAGGTTGCTTATAAGGGGGCTATAGTGAAGTCTAAAGTTGTACTTGTGGGTGTGGTACTAGACTACTACATTCCTGCCTGCAGGAGTGACCAGACATCCCACTTTTTAACAATTAAGCAACATCCTTAAAATTAAAATAAATATATTACAGTACTCTTTGTGTGTTCTATGAAAATTTTTGTTGCTCCATATGGACCAAATTTTCAATCAAGAACACCCCCACCCAGCCTCCTAGTCAATGGTGACCTACTTAAAATCTCGTCACTTAATAGGATGCATGCCTTCCACATATGAATGCTGAAGACTAAAAGGATGTATGTGTTGTCGACAGATCCTGTAATATGGAACCCTGGAAAATAAGGGGACTGAACTAATGAATTATAAGTCATCCTTCTTGCTATTCAGCGGAGAGATACTCATCTGCCCTGTGTCATGATCTCTGTTAGACTTGGTACTATTTATATGGCCCTTCTCCTCCTCCTCCTC
>PVJH01027103.1:0-19781 GCA_004026705.1 Nesogale talazaci | reverse complement strand
TATGTCCTTGGTACCTTTGTTCTTCTTTGCACCCACCAGCCAAGTGGAGTGTCTGGCACTCACAAGAAAATCAGGAGGTGTGGCGCGAATTGGATTGATTGAGCTGAACTGAATCGGCTAGGCCTTCTGCTCTGAAGCCTGGCATTCATTGCTTCCAGCATAACGCTACTGTCTCCCTTTGGTGAATTGTCCAGAGGCCAGACTATCAATGTTATCGACAGCAAATTCAGGTCTTTTAATTTAAGCAGAAGCAACTCAATTTCCCTATTGCCACAGGTGCATGGTTTGGCTGACAGCTCAATTATGATTGGCAGATAAGGATCATGGTTCCAGTAGTTCCCATCTGTCTGGAGCCACAGTGGCTTGGCTGCAAAAGACACTCAAGCTTTGTGAATGATCCTATACGAAGAGAGGCTAGCCTTTAGCAGCAGAGAGATTAGGAATTTATTCACATGAAAAGGCCTCTTTTAAAAGTACAGCACTGGAGCTTCTTCATGATGCCACAATTTATTTTGTGTTTGTTTTCTCTGAAGACATCGGGAGTTCTCTAGAGCAAGGACCAAACCAAATTCCATTCCATCCAATGAATTCTGACTCGTAGAAACCAGTAGGGACAGAGTTAAACTGCCCCTGTGTGTTTCCAAGACTGTAACTCTTTACGGGAGTAGAGGGACTGCTCATTCTCCAGGGAGCAGCTGGTGATTTCAAACTACTGACCTTGAGGTTAGCTGTTTCAATGCATAAATCCATTTTTTGGGGGGTGGGGTCAGTAAGAAGAGAGATTACGGCAAGCTCTACATGAATGAAAATACTAATAAAAATTAACAACAGCAGCAGCACCAGCAGCAAGATCTTATGTCAAAAGTACTACGGTTGTATATCGAGGACTCAAGTAGAAAATATTTGGAAATGAAGATGGCAACATGTGTACAAATATGCTTGATACAAATGATGTATTGGATGTTATAGGAGCTGTAAGAGCTCCCAATAAAATTATTGGGAAAAAAGACCCTCTACTCTTAAAAGACAGTCAATTGAGACTACTATTTATAACTCATGTCACAGGCCTGATAGATCAAGAGTTCCTACAAATTGATAATAAAGAGACCAAGAAATAATAATAAAATATTTTAGAAAAATAATTTTAAAGTGGCAAAGTTTTAAAAAGATAAACCATCAAAAACCACTGTGAATATTTTTCACAGCCTCAATATTAAAGAGGCTTGATATTAAAAGAATTTCAAACTCATTGAAAAGGACCAAAGAAAAAAGCAAATAAATAAACTCATACTAAACTCCCTGCCACTATGTCCAGGTCCAGCTCATAACAACCCTGTAGGGATGATTAAAATTCCCCCAATGGTTTTCGAGGCTGGAAATCTTAACAGGAACAGATTTTGCCTCATTTTTCTCCCAGGGAGCGGCTGGTGGTTTCAAACTGCTGACCTTGAAGTTAGTTCAACTCATCACCCAAATGAAAGATACATAAATGACAACTGGGAACTCCCTGGATGGTGTAAATGGTTGACACCCTCATGCGCAAACCAAAATGTTAGAAATTCCCGTCCACCAAAAGGTGTCGCACAATATAGACCTGGTGCTCCATTGTGCACTCCCTGACCTCAGAAGTGGGATCTTGAGGATTCTATGGGTGAAACTATTGAATGATGCGGAAAGCATCAGAAGAAGATAGAAAGAATACACAGAGGGCCTGAACCAAAAAAAACTAGCTGACAGCGCACCATTTTAAGAGGTAGTGTATGCGCTAGCACTAATGGTGAAGGGAGCAGTTCAAATGACACTAACCAAAAACAAGGGTCCAGGAGTTGACAGAATCCTAGTGGCAACGTTTCAACAAGCTGATGAGGCAGTGTAAGCATTCACTCATTTATGCCAGGAAATTTGAATTAACATCTGGCCCAACTGACGGGAAGAGATCCATATTTGTATCCATTCCAAAGAAAGTTGACCCAACAGAATGCTCTGACTATAGACTATTATCATCGATATTGCATGCAAGTAAAATTTTGATCAAGTTCATCCAACAATGGTTATAGCAGTACGTTGACAGGCAACTTGCAGAAATTCAGGTGAGATTCAGAAGAGGATGTTCATATCATGGTTGATGTCAGGAGGATCTTGGCTTAAAGCAGAGAATACCAGAAATATGTTTGTGTTTCACTGACAGTGCACAGGTATTCAAATCGTGTGGACCATAATAAACTGTGTACAGTCTTGAGACGACAGGGGAATCCAGAACACTTCAGTGTACTCACTGTGAACTTGTACACAGATAAAGAGGAAGTTTTGTGAAAAGAACAAGAGAATGCTACATGGTTTAAAATCATGAAATGTGGGCATCAGGATTGTATCCTCTCATCATACTTGTTCAATCTATATGCTGAGCATATCATCAGAGAAGCTGGATTATATGAAGAAGAGTGTGGCATCAAGATTGGAGGAAGGCTTAGTAACAACCTGTAAAATACCCATGACACAATCTCGCGTGCTGAAAATGAGGAGGGCTTTTGAAACAGTTGCTGAGGAAGATCAAGGATTGTGACCTTCAGTTTGAATTACAACTCAATGTAGAGAGCAAAAGCCTCACAAAGGGACTGATAGGTAGCATCATGATACATCAAGAGAAAGTTGAAATTGTCCAAGATTTTGTCTTCATTGGATCCACCTGGCATAGTTCAAACCCACCTGGGTCCCAGGAGGAGAAAGGTGAGGTTTTCTGCTTTGGAAACCCACAGGGGCAGTTCGACTCTGTCCTAAAGAGTCGCTATGGGTAGGAATTGGCTGGACGGCAGTGAGTGAGAGGGAGGAAATGCTTTCATCATTTTACACCCGAGGCACACCAGAAGTCACAAACTCAGTAAAGGATCTTTGCTTTGAACTCTGGAGGCAAAAAACAAAAAAGATATCTCAGAATTTGAAGGGAACTAGATTAACCAGGAGCCAAAGCAGAGACCAGGCAGCAGGTGATCAATAGATTTTATGGCAACCTAATCAGACCCACCTCCCACATAAAGCGAGTTTCTTCAGGGTTCTTTGTAACAGAGAGTTTTCTGGCTGAGTTGCCATCTAAATACTTCCCAGGACAAGAGATAGCACTTCTTTTCAAAGCAGCTTCTAATTTTGTCAGAAAAAAGAGAAAATTTTGCTGTGCAAAAAGATCTGCCTCGCTGATAAGCGTGAGCAGTTCGTTCTGAGCAGTGTGTCCGGCCCTTTGTGCATCGATGGCTCTTCCCTGAACACCCCAAATCCTGCAGGCTCGGCTCACCTGGCATGGTCTCCAAGCCTGCCTCTTATGTGAGAGACACACCCCCATTCCTTGGTTTTCATGCCAGACTTGATGCCCAGGAATGATGGCATCAGATCAGGGCGGAGGACCCAGGCATACTGACTTCCCCACTCTGTCTGCCCAGGAGCCCTGGAAGGGCACTGGCGAATTGCTCAGCTGCTAACAAGAGGCTGACGTAGCATCCTCTGGGACCGTTCTCCTCAGCCATCTCTGGTTGCTACGCATCAGAATGGATTCCATGGCAACGGGCTGTAACAGGCTGCCCACGCAAAGGTCTACAGGCGTAGTCTAAGCTACGTGAGCTTCTCCAGTGACCCTGTCTCATAGAGGAGGCAGCTTCAAAAAGTTAGTGGAAAAATGGAATGAAAAGAGAATGGGATTTTCCCATACACTTCGTTTGTTCCCGAAAACTCCCAAGTCCACTTCCATTTCACTATCCCTTCTCTTTAAAAAAAATTTAAAGCCCCGCAAACCACTATTTAGGTTTTAGGGATAAGGACACTGGAGGAACTTTTTTTTTTTTTTGGCATCACTGCTCTCCGGTGATGGGAGTAGGAGGCCCAGCCCCACTGCTGGAATTGAACCTCCGTCCCAGTGGGCCGCAGTCCCGCGCACAACCACTACACCACCGGGGCTCAACCCGGAATTTTTTTTTTAATGATATATATGTACATATATATATATATACATATATATAATTCACACCACCTATCTCATGAAATGAAATCAACAACAATATCCTAGTAGTCTCCCTATGGTTCTCTGTGTGCCCTGGCGCCATCCCCCCTCTCTTTCAGTTCCCACCCCTGTGCCCATGCCCCTCACAGTCATCAGTCTTTCTTGGTGTAGAAACCACCTTTCTTCTTCTTTGCTTTGCCTTGTAATTTCCACGAACTTGGTGAAGCCCCCTGTATTCTGCTCCAGCCAGGGACTATGCAGAGATCTTTTCCTATGGCTGAGAAGTTTTAAACATCTAGAAGCCCACCTCCGTCCTGTCAATCTGAACTCAAAGTGAGTTTTCTTAAAATGGGTTTTCTGCGGCTTGGGAGCAGAGAGCCTCGTCTTTCTTCCTTAGAGCTGCTGGTGGGTTTGAACCGCTGATGCACAGTGATCAGCCCAACACGTGCTGCTTAACAGGGCCCCAGGCCCTCTGGAAACACAGTCACGTCCATCATCCCGAAGCATTTGTAGAACGGAGGTCTACATTCTTAGCACTTACTACCTGGTTCTGTTGCAGGGGAGGGAGCCGCCCCTCCTCCAAGTTATGAACCTGGGAATTTACAGGCTAGCTGCCTCCCTCCCTGCCTGAGAAAAGAAGAGAGATCTTTCCCAGAGTCAAGCCTTTGGGAGAGAGGGAATCGGTCCAAGGGTTCTGACATTGAGGGTGTACGTGAAAATCTCTCGTGGGGCAGTTAGGCAAGGTTTGGAGATTGACTATTTCTGGGATGACTCTTGGATCCCAGGTTTGACCCCTCACCCCCTTGGAGATGTAAGAAAGGAGCTCTGAGCCACTATTGGGTTGTTAACAGAAAGGTCAGCAGTTCAGAACCCCCAGCCACACACAGGAAGATGAGGCTTTCTCCTCCCATAAAGATTTATAGCCTCAGAAAGCCACAGGGGGCACTTCTACTCCACCCTATAGGATCGCAGGGAGTCAGTATCGACATGATGGCAGTGAGTTTTTTGATTGGAGAAGTAAGCAGATTCCTCTGGTGGGATCTCTCTCTCTCTCTCTCTTGCTATTCAGTCAATTTAAACCCAAGGCTTGTCCTTTAACTCAGGGGCCAATAAAATCTGCTTAGAAAGACCTAACTGTGCAGAAATATGAACGCACTCAATTACTCAAGCTCCATCCAAGTCTTTTTCTCCAGCCACTTCAGGTCCCCTCACCCCCCTTTCCTCTTTCTCATACAGATCCAAGCCTAAGCCCTCAGTCAAGATGGACCGGGAAACACTGCCCCACTTCCCTGGGGGGATGGTTTGGGAGCAGACTATGTGTGAACCTTGAGTGGTCCCCTGTTTGCATGTCCCAGGAACGTAGCACAAACCCTCGGGTAGATTCCTTGCTGGAGACAAAAAGAGAACAGGGATGAAATTCTTCATTATTATGAGTTAATCATTTTATTGGGTGCTCTTTATAGACGTCATAACACTTCACAGTTCAATCACAGCAAGCAGTACTGTACAAGTGCTACCACAACATATGGAGTCTTAAAGGCTTGACGATAAACAAGTAACCATACAGCTGAGAAGCAACAAAACCCACATGGAAGAAGCACTCCAGCCTGTGTGACCATGAGGTGTCGATACGATCAAGTATCAGGCATCAAAAAACAAAAAATCATATCATTGTGAATGAGGGGGAGTATGAGGTGGAAACCCCAACCCATCTATAGGCAACTGGACATCCCCTTACGGAAGGGTCACAGGGAGGAGATGAGCCCAATTGGGGTACTGTATAGTACTGATGAAATATGTAACTTTCTTCTAGTTCTTAAATGCTTCCTCCCCTCAACTATCAGGATCCCAATTCTACCTTACATATATGGCTAGACCAGAGGATGTACACTGGTATAAGTAAGAGCTGGAAACACAGGAAATCCAGGACAGATGAACCCCTCAAGGCCGGTAATGAGAATAGTGATACCAGGAGGGTAAGGGGAAAGTATGGGGAGCAAGGAGAACCAGTCACAGTGATCTACATATAACTTTTTTCATGGGGGATGGACAACAGAAAAGTGGGTGAGGAGAAGCATTGGTCAGTGTAAGACATGAAAAATAATAATAATTTATAAATTATCAGGTTCATGAGGGAGGGTATGGAAAGGAAGGGAAAATGAGGAACTGATATCAAGGGCTCAAGTAGAAGGAAAGCTTTGAGAATGATGATGGCAACAAATGTACAACTGTGTTTGACACCATGGATGGATGTAGAGATTGTGATAAGAGTTGTAGGAGCCCCCAATAAAATAAAACAAAAACAAAAAAACCATTTTTTAAAAGTTCTGTTTCCCTAAGTGCTATAAAACTGACTGCTCAATAATGACTTCAAAGTAGTTGGGAAGCGATCAAGATTGGCTTAGTTACAGATTGGCAAGACTGAGAGAGAAACCAATGAGAAGGGATGGCCCATAAAAACTACTCAAGAATAAAGGGATCTAAAAAATCCTGTCAGGGCTGAGCTCCGGTAGCGTAGTGGTTGTGCGCGGGACTACGGCCCACTGGGACGGAGGTTCGATTCCAGCAGTGGGGCTGGGCCTCCTACTCCCACCACCGGAGAGCAGTGATGCCCCTCCCCCCCTCCCCCCCCCAAAAAAAAATCCTGTCAATACCAGATGGGCTAAATCCTACTGGAACAATGGCAGCCAGGTGCAGCAGAGTTGGTTCTCACCTGTAGTGGAACACACTGCCGGTCCTGCACCAGCCTCACAACTGAGCATCCTTTCCAAAGGGCTTTACAATCTCTCTGAGCATACCACGTACGTTACCTACAAATCTCAAAATTCATGCCTGTGCTTCTCAAGACTCAAAATTATTAAGTCATTTGTCTCAAACTACTCAGGAAGTTGGGGCAAGATTCCTTTTCATCTTCTATTTAATATATTATGCGATCAAAGTAGAAACATCTGATTAATAAAGGCAAGTGCACACACTCCTTCATTATATACATTATTTTTAGATTGTTATTAAGTGGTGATGTATTAGTTCCACCCCACAGTGAATTCAGGTACCATAGAAACATCGCCTGTGCCTACATCCTCTTCAGAATCACTGCTGCTGGAGCCCACTGTTGTAATCAGCATCAATCCATTTTGACATGCCTCATTTTCCTCACTCTCTATTTTACCAAACACGATGTTCTTCTCTAGCGACTGTCCTGATGACATACATGTTCAATATGTGAGGGGAAGACTCACCATTCTTGCTTTCAAGGAGCTTTCTGGCTCAACTTCTTCCAAGACAGATTGGTTCATTATTTTGACTCGTCTCTTGATGATGGTGAGACAGTCCCTCTCCCCTTCCTGCTTCTGAGATGGTTTATTTTGTACGCATCAGGATGACCAAACTGACAAATCCTGAGGTTGGAGTTCCAAGTTTATATAATCAAAATGAACCCGCTTAACAATCACAACTGACCCATATCATCAAAAAGGTATTCTCTTATTTTGTCTTCTCAAGGTTTCTATTGTTTTGATTTTTACACTCATTGCTCATGCCTTTTGTATCTGGTGTAAGGTACGGCTCACCTTTGCGCTTAGGCACAAAGGCACCCTGGTGGCTCAGTGGCTGAGCTGCTAGCAGAAAAGTCGGAGGTTGAAACCAAGTCACTCTGCAGGTAGATGTGGCATTGTGCTCTCAAGATTTCAGTCTCAGAAACCCTACAGCTCTAAGAATTAAGGTTGCAGATGGACACTGGGCCTCGACTTGAGTACTTCCTCAACACAAGAACACTTGTTCTAATTCGACAGTCTGTGATGCTCACCTTCCTGAAATGGTCGCTGAAGATAAAATGGGTGTAAAAGCAAATGTAGTGATGAAAGCTGACGGTGCCCAGCTATCAAAAGATATACCATCTGGGGTCTTAAATACTTGAAGATAAATAAGCAGCCCTCTAGCCGAGAAGCAATCAAGCCCACATGGAAGAAGCACGCCAGCCTGTGTGACCATAGGCCTCAGTGGGATCAGGTATCAGACATCTAAGACCCGAAGCCCATCTGCAGACAACTGGACATCCCTTTAAAGAAGGGTCTCAAGGAACCGAAGAGCCAGTCAGGGTGCAGTGTAGCACAGATCAAACACAACTTTCCTTAGTTCTTTAATGCTTCCTTCCCCCCACTATCATGGTCTCAATTCTACCTTACAAATCGTATTAGACCAGAGCATGCACACTCCTACCGATGTGAACCCACAACTCAGGGACTTCCAGACAGATAAAACCCCTCAGGGCAAACAATGAGAACAGAGATTCCAGGAGAAATAGGGGTAGGTGGTGGAAGAAAGGGGGAAATCCAATGCAAGGATCAACATATAGCTTCCTCCCAGAGGGATGAACAATGGAGAAGTAGGTGAAGGGCAACAAAGGACAATGTAGGATATGGAAATAATAATAACTTAGCAAATGTTCCTGAGGCAGGGTAGTGATGGGGAGGAAGGGGAAGCGAGCTGATATCAAGGGCTCAAGTAGAAAGAAAATACTCTGAAAATGATGATGGAATCATTTGTGCAAACATGGCTGACACAATGGGTTAATGTATAGATTAATGTATAGATGTAAGAGCCCCCAATAAAAGCATTTAGTTTAAAAAAAGGAAGAAACCCTATAGCTCAAGCCCTACAGGCAATGGGTTTCTTATGTACAATCTATTGTCCCAGTAACATTCATTCCAAGTAATTTTCCTACCGACTCGCCAAGCCACATCTGTAATAAGGAGACTTTGTATTTGTGTGGGTCTGTTTCTAGGCTATCTTGTTCCACTGGCCTATTTGTTGATTCCTGAACCAACAGCAACAGTGCTTTGAAATTTTTACTAGGGCAACTCTGTCTATCTTGTTATCTGCGAGTGTCTTGGCTACTAGCATCTTGTTCCTTCATTTTAAAAGTGTCAAATTCCACAAAAAAGAAACACTATTTTTTATTTTTACTGGACTTGCCCTGCATCTTTCAGTTTGGGAATATTTAGCATTTCCACCAAGTTGTGCTCTTATCTGAAATATCCCTCCACTTATTTAAAATACAAAAATACTCAACAGTTGCTACTGAACTGATCCCATGTGTCAGAGTAGACCTCTGCTCCTGGGGAGGCTTCTTAACAGATGAATGTCTGGAAGTGGATTGCCTCTTCTTTCTTCTGAGGTGCACTGGGAAGGGCTCACTCCTCCAATCCTGACAGCAGCACATGCCGTGTGCACTTCCCAGGGGGGTTTGCACCATGAGCTTATCGAGGCCTTCTTCACTATCTTCTAATAGTTTAAAAACAACAAAAAAAGATTCGCGGGCGGGGGAAAAAAACACACATATCATTGTGTGCACACATCCCCAAGGCGCCCACTGAGGACATGTGGGAGCATGAGCAAAAGTGGTGAAGAAAGCTGATGGTGCCCAGCTATCAAAAGATACAGCATCTGGGGTCTTAAAGCCTTGAGCATAAAAGAGCAGCCATCTAGCTCAGGTACAACAAAACCCACCATAAAAGAAGCTCACTTGCCTGTGCGATCATGAGGTGCTGAAACAATCAGGTATCAGGCATCAAAGAACAAAAATCAAAATCAAGGGACCAATTGACTCCCAATATCACTGAAGACAAATGGATACAGAGGCAAAGAGAGTAGAAGAAATGATGGTGCCCAATTACCAAATGATTGAATGTCTGGAATCTCAAAGACTTGAAGATAAATGAGTCGCCATTCAGTGCAGAAACAGCAAAGCCCACATGGAAGAAGCACACCAGCATGCGTGATCAAGAGGGGCTGTAGGGAGCAGATAACGATCATCAAAGAACAAGAAACACCTAAGGCCACTGGTGGATAATTAGGCACCCCTTTACAGGGGAGTCACAGGGAGGAGACAGACCAGGCAAGGGGCAGTCGGGCAGTGACAATTTTCCCCTAGTTCCTGAAGCCTTCCTCCCCCCAACCATCATGGTCCCAACACTACCTTACAAATCCAGATGGACTGGAGAAGGTACACTAGTAGAGAGGGGAGCTGGAGATATGGGGAAACCAGGATGGGTGAGTCCTTTTGGGCCAGTGGTTAGATTGGAGCTGCTGGATGGGTGGAGAGAAGGTGTGGTAGAGAGACGGAACCTACTGCAGGGATATACACATAAGCTCCTATTTGAAGGACAGGCATCAAAGGAGTCGGTTGGGGGAGAGGTCGGGCAGTGTAAGATATGACAGAGCAATAATAATTTATAAAGTATTGAGGGTTGATGGGGAAGGGAGAGCAGGGGAAGAGGGGAAGGGATGGAAAAACTGATACCAAGGGCTCAAGGGAAAAGGCGGATGATTGGAGAACGATAATAGCAGCGGACATGTGAAGGTGTTTGGCACAGTATGTTTATTTATGTACTGTGAAAAATGATGTACGAGCCCCCAATAAAATTATTTCTAATTAAAAAAAATGTTTCCCTAAATGACTTAAATGTATTTTTATACAGCACATGAAATCTGTTTGATGTTCTTATCAGTGTTATCTTTTTTAGTCGCACATTTTAAATTGTCATCAGGTGTATGAACATGCAATTAATGTTTTGTACAATGGTGTGTGAGCACTTGGCTTTTATATAGAAGGTAGCACACAAGAGACCGAAGTGCAAAATTAGCTCCTATAACTTTGTTGAAAATTTATTTCAGATCAGCAGTCATTGCCACAGTTACATAATCCTCAAAATCCAAGTTGACAACTACAGCAACTTCCTCATCCATATACACATTAGTCAGATGGGGCGTGGGGGGGGGGGAATTCTGTACAATATTTTAATAGTCTCTTGATTTATAAGTAGGAGAGAATTATCAAAAACTGAAGAACTCCCAGTTCTTTACATGTAGAGTAATAACTAGGCAAAACAGGATACTTGCCTGTTTGGTCATAAAAAATACTGATGGCATTCTATGATGAAACAGATGCTTTTAGTACACAACTATATCAAATTACCATACAGGTTTGTACTTTTGTATTTAATTACTTTTGGAATGGTGTTACCTGTCAATTTGACATTTAATACATAAAATTCGCAGACTGGGTCCTGAAAGCAGCAGCTTCGCATTGTTGAGTAGCGTCTGGTGTGCTTAGGGTGTTTTACTTTACTGTGTCTTCTTTCATGAGGTTCAGTGGGACTGTGCAATACTGGAGCAATAATCCAAAATGTCCTGAATGGTGAATTCCATTGTAACGCCAGATCCAGGATAACAGCGAGCTATCAAGCCCTCGAAGTGCTTATATTGGCGAATAAATTCATCTTGCATGGAGTGCCACACCACCTGAGAAAAGTCATCAAACAGAGAGAAGGTCAAGATATATTCTACGCCAAAATTCTACACTTTGCCTTAAAACTAGCAGCCATCTAAGTGAGGTGTCAACTAAGTTCACATGAAAGCAGCGCGCCAGCCTGTGTGATCCAAGGATTGTAAATAATAAAACTCAAATCTGAAAGAGGGAATGCTATCAGAACTTAAACTGTGAGTACCAGGCTTGCAGAAGGCTACGGATGACAATGGAAGCCCCAAATCCATTTGCAGGGCCCCCGCATGGGCATGAAGTCTCAGGTGACTCCCCTCTGACTGTAGTCCAGGGATGTGAGCCGTCTAGCTCTCAGACAAACGGCATTGCACGGCTGGTTAAGGCAGAGGTAATTAGGTTAAAAGGTAGTATCTTGTCATTTGATCTCCCTCTTGACGCATTGTAAAGTTGCTTCAGTTTTTAATATTTTCTGCTTTCTTTTTTTGGGGGGAGGGGCATCACTGCTCTCCGGCGGTGGGAGTAGGAGGCCCAGCCCCACTGCTGGAATTGAACCTCCATCCCAGTGGGCCGCAGTCCCGCGCACAGCCACTATGCCACCGGGGCTCAGCCCTCTGCTTTCTTTTGGATTGAGGTTTCGTCATATTTTGTCTAGTCTTTATTGTTTTTGTGTGCTGCATCTTGTCTGTGTTTTGTGTATATGAAACGTGTGATAGGTCTATAGAGATAGGAACTGGATGCCCTAGGGTTAAGGCAGGGAGAGTGGGTGGAAGTGGGGAGTGAACAACCATGAGTATGAGAAGAAAATGTTCTAGAACTGATTGTGGTGATGATTGCACAAATGTTTTTTGTTCTTAACAGTTTTATTGGCATATAATTCACGTATCATACAATCCAATAATTCAAGTATATTAAGAAGAGCTGTACAATCATTCCCACAATCAATTTTAGTGCACAAATCAATATGAATGAAGGATTAAGTTGTATGACATAAGAAGTATATGCCAATAAAAGTATTAAGAAAGGGGGCTGAGCCCCGGTGGCGTAGTGGTTGTGCGCGGGACTGCGGCCCACTGGGATGGAGGTTCGATTCCAGCTCCCAGGAGCAAAGGCTGGGCCTCCTACTCCCACCACTGAGGGCAGTGATGCCTAAAAAAATAAAAATAAATAAATAAATAAAGAATAAAACTATTAAGAAAGGATACTGCATGCATTTTGCATAGTGCGGGGATTAAGAACATGCACTTTGGAGTTAGAACCATAGCTCCTCCCACTTTCAAGAGTTGTGACCTCAAGTATGTTCACTGCTTTGAATATGTCTGTAAACTGGAAGAAGGATATCACAGTTTAAGATCCTTGTGAAGAATAAAGGAGTGATGGTAGGAAGGTAAGGCAGAAAGTATGGTATCTTAATACTAAACATATAAATATGCACATAGGTTTATTTTCCCATCATCATATATAAATATATTCACATATGTACATGCCTGTATTTAGACCTCTATAAATGCATGCCCAGCTATCAAAAGATATGGTGTCTGGAGTCAAGCAAGTTGCTATCTAGCTCAGAAGCAACAAAGCCCACGTGGAAGCAGCACACCAGCCTGTGTGATCACTAGGTGTTGAAGGGATCAGGTATCAGGCATCAAAGAACAAAAAATCCTACATTGTGAATGTGAGTATGGCGTGGGGACCCAAAGTCCATCTGTAGGCAGCTGGACATCCCCTTGTAGAAGGGTCATGGAAAGGAGACGAGCCAGTCAGGGTGCAATGTAGCAATGAATAAACATACAACTTTCCTTAAGTTCTTTAATGCTTCCTCCCCACCCACTATCATGATCCCAATTCTAACTTACAAATCCGGCTAGACCTGAGGATGTACACTGGTACAGATAGGAACTGGAAACACAGGGAATCTAGGACAGATGAATCCTTTAGGACCAGTGGTGAGAAGGGCAATACGGGGAGGATGGAGGGAAGATGGGGTAAAAAGGGGAAACCGATTACAAGGATCTACATATAACCTCCTCCCTAGGGAATGGTCAACAAAAAAAGTGAGTGAGGGGAGAGACATCTGTCAGTGTAATAATAATTTATAAATTATCAGAGAGGGAGGAGGGGGAAAATGAGCTGATATAAGGGGCTCAAGTCAAAAGCAAATGTTTTGAGAATGATGATGACAAGAGATGTACAAATGTGCTTGACACAATGGATTTTTGTATGGATTTTGATAAAAGTTGAACAAACCCCCTAATAAAATGATTTTAAAAAAAAGTATAGAACCAGGGTTCTAGCTCACACATGTCTCAGTTTATTCCAAACAAAATGTATTTAAAACATGTCTGTGATCAGGTAAGTTCTCTCAGGAATACACCTGTCTCAGGCTTGTTCGAATAAGTTCCTTAAAAACAAACAAACAAAACAGTGGCTTCCAAGGGGATCTGCTGGGCCAGTTAAATTCAAGGAAGAAAGATCCACTCAGAAAGTTACAGTGACTGACATAGGGAGATTCTCAAGACTGTTCCTTTGATGACTAAGGTGCACCTGACCCCAGCTGTGCTATTTTCGGTGCCCTTACGTGTGTGAAAGTTGGGATAACGGCTAAGGAAGTTCACAGAAGAACTGATGACTTAATATATTGCCCCTTCAGACTTTTTCTTTGGTCCCTCAAACTCAAAGTATATTGAAAAGAAACACGATGAGAGTAGCTTGAAGATGCATGGTTCCATGAGCACAGCATCCTTTGTGGAAGGATGAGAGACAAAGTCACCTCCTGTAGAAATGTACAGACTAGATGGAAAGTAGTTTCCCAGTTTGGCATTTTGCTTTAACAAGGGTTCTATTACTTCTGACTTAATCTTATAGAGACAACTATCAAGACAGAAGTCCAGCTGGGGTCAAATGGTATAGTGTGTGGCTGGTGACTGAAAGGGCAGCGGATAAAGCACCCGGCACTGGCAGCTGTGACGGGGAGAGGCCTGGTGATCCGCTCCCACAGAGTTCATCGCCTGGACACTCTGCAGCAGCCCAACTCTGCTCTTTGAAGCCCACACTCCAAATAGTCCATCGATGCCTGAGCCTTCCTCTGTATCAGCACAGAGCAAGGTGCTTCAGGGACAACCTGGTGAGGTTATTGACTGCTGACAATAGAGGAAAAGGAATCGACTGGATTTTTTTTCTTGCTACATTTCAAAAGCCTCCATTCCTGGCGTCTTAGACTTATCACTATTTATCCCCTCCACAGGATTCACACCCTTGACTTTGTATCTTTGAGCTCATGCCAAGTTTTCCACCCAGGACGCGACACCCTTCTGACTTTAACTGGTAAAATACTTCCTGAGACCAACACAAAAACAAACTCCTTCATGAGACCTTCCATACTGTCGGAATCAGGGCTACCCCAACTCTTTTCTGGAGTTTATAAGGTTTATGGTTTTTAAGGATGGCTGCTTCCACAGGCTTCACCACCATTAGAAATGGGATTTGGGTCATATTACTAGTTAACCTCTCTAAGCTCTGGGTTCCTCATCCATGAAATGAACATGGTGATGACTAGTGCCCCCTGTTTGAGAGATCTGATTTCTACTTTTCCTGAACGGAGGAAGAGTCTCACAAAGCTCAAGCAACTGGCCCCAAGCCACGCCGTTTTCCATAGCTTGATTCGGCGTCCGTTCTCACGCTCAGACCCCACCACCGCACGCACTGACTCCCCTGGGTAACCTAACAGAGACAGCCACAACCTCACCATGGAGAGACACAGTCCATGCAAGAACAGCCAAGGGGGCTTATGCTAACAGAATTTCTTTCTTCCTCCCACGTCAGGGCTCTAGTCTGCAATTAGTGAAGCTTTTCTCCTACCACAAACCAGAAAATCCATCATGTTTATAGAAGAACAATGTACGACCTTCAAATTTTCCCCCGTAAGTTTTGATGGCTGTAATATATTCCACACACTGACAAAGACCTGAGCATACCTGAAGTAAGTTCTCCTCTTCACACAAATGCTTATCGACTTTCTTGTAGAGGTTATCCAGGCCTTTCTTCACTTCCTTTCCGGGGTACTCCTTGATAACTTTCCGCAGCTCCTGCTTGTTGAATGCCAGCTGGTAGCTCACCTCCTCCTCCCGGATACCTTGCGCCACTCGGGCTTCAACACCTTCAAAGAAGTGCTTCAAGGAAACGGATGGCAAAAATTACTAAACACAGCTCTTCAGGTCACTTTCAGCAGGAAAAAACAACTCTGGCTACAGGAGTATATATCCCCGGTACAAAAACAAGACAACACTTGCATGAAAGTATAAAGAATGGAACCACAGTCACTTCCTATCGTACCACTCGGAGACAGACAACTAGTTAGTATTCTGGATTGCCTTCCGTTTAGATCTTTCTATTTAAGGCTATGCATTTTCTAAATATAAATCTTAACTGCTCCAAAGTATTCTATCCAGTGAGTGAAGTATTTTAACACTTTTGCATTTTAAAATCCAGTATAAATACAGCCATGGTAGATATCCTTTGGAGACAGCAGCCTTTCGAGGATGACAATTATTGTGGCTACTGCACATTCTGATGATTCCTCATAGAGGCACATTGTTTCCTGGGAAGTTCAAACAGCTTCCATTTCTATCGACGGTGCCTTCTAATACTACACCTGAACACACAAGTTTATTTGTTGTTTTATTTCACAATTCTTCAATGTTAAATGCAGTTAACGTGTTGTCCCACATTAGTCATGATCTGAATCTCTCACTGATTTATACACTGGGGTCTGAGGCTTTTATTCGTAATTTTTAAGAGATCTTTTACATGAAACATACAGTGTTGTTCTGCTCCAGTTATTCTATTCAAGTTATCTCTCACGTGCGTTTGCCTTTTTTGGGGGGAGGTGGGGCATCACTGCCCTCTGGTGGTGGTGGAACTACGCAGCCTTTGTGCTGCTGGATTTGAACTGCCAAGCCAGCGGACCGCAGTCCTGCACTCAACCACTACACCACTGGGGCTCAGCCTGTGTTTGTCTTTTTTTAATATGGAGATGGTAACATTTTATGTAAATAAACTATCCTTTTAATTTCAATTGCTTTTACGATCTTCATAGTCTTGGCGCTGGAGCCCTGCGTCTTGCAATATTTAACCACGGGACTACCGGTGGAAGGTCAGCAATTCAATCCACCCCCTGCCCAGAGTCCCCTTGGAGTAAGGCCTGGCCACCTGCTTCTGAAAAGCCCCGGGTAGACCCTCGGAGCAGCTCTCCTCTGCATGCCGGGGCTACTGTGAATGAGCACCTACTCAACGCAGTCATCAACAATATATTGATATTCACACCTTTTCATCTTCTAGCTTTTAAATGTTTGTTTTTCTCTCTCCAATTTTTACTGCAGCCCTTTAACTGTCTCCCCAGCCGCCCTAATCGCTGTTCTTTTCCTGAAACCAGTTACTGAGTTAATAGATCCATTTTCTATGAAGTGGTGATGGCTCCTTTGTCCTGCACAGTAGGATCAAGTTGGAGAGGATGCAAAGCGCTTTCCTGATTGGCCGTCTACCGTGTGCACTATCCCACAGGCCCAAGGCTTTCCCGTGACTTCTATCACCATTTCCTCAGCAAATACTCTTTTTCATCATTCCTTCTTTCAATAAGCTTATGCTTGGTGTGTTTTCTTTTGTAATGCCTTTCTATATACGCTTCCAATTATTACTGACATGCAGGAAAGAAAACTGGTTTTTACACATGTATCTTGACTTCTGCGACTTTATTGGAAACGAATATTTTCTACAAGTCACATATAAATAATGGTGATCTTGACGCTTCTTCTGTAGCTCCCACTGATGTCTCATTGCACTGCCCAGGGCTCCCAGGGGATGGTGAGGTGATGAATGATCTAGCCATGTGTTCAATTTGATTCCGAAGACAGTGCCTCTAGAGGAAGTGCCCGCAGCCCTCCTGGGCCACCCACAAACCCTCAGGCGGGCCCCCAGATCGGCCACAGTGCTCACACTTGTCTGGCCCGAGCTCGGACACACAGCCTCAAGACGTGCAGCCGCACCTCCGTCAACGCACAGAGCACAGCGGCCTCAGCAAGCTGGACTTAGGTTTGCCTCGAATAAATTACCCAAGGCACCTGTCCAACAGGAAACAGTGCCACTCTACGTACAGTAAATACAAACATCTTCAACGATACTGGTTTCAATGTTTATAAAACCCACTGGCTGTGAAAATGAATGGACTGGTCTTTAAAATAACGGGAATGCCTCTGGTGCTATGATAAAGCACCCCGTGAGCTATAGGTTTGAGATACATTTACTCCATTAAAGGAAAACCTGTCTCTTCTTAACTTTCATCAGGAGCGAGTTCTGCCTTTCACTGTTGTTGGTGGTGTTGGTGTTGGGTGCTGTGGAGTCGGTGCTGACCTGCTGTGACCCTGTGCACAATGGCAGAGCGCCCACAACACTGTCCGGGCCTTCACCGTCCCCGTGATATGGCAAGCCTCAACCCACGCTTTCCATTAGACGTCCTTGAAATCTGGATAACAGATACATGTTCTCATTTCAAGTTAGTATTCTAATTTCAAGTCAAAAACTTATGAAAAGCAACTAACCACAATTTGGACAAAGTTGCAGTGGTCCCTTTATGCTTTCACTAGGTTGCTAAGTTCTTTAAAACCAGCATTTCTTAATTGTACCCATCAGACTTGTGCTAGGAAATGACTCACATCACATGGGGATGGGGTAGGGAGAGGAACAATTAATGAAAAGAAGCAATTTTTCATTTCCTCTTAGCTCGAAAGCTTGGCCTGAACTATGGACGAAGTTGCCCACTGATGAGGTAAGACATGGAAAAGGGCGGATCCAGTGAGAAAGGCTTAATCTAGGTCAGTGGCCGGCTTTGCTACTTACAAGCTGCTGTATTTATTTAGTTTCCTCATTTGTAAGAGGGATATAATGCTATTCTGAGGAACAATACACATCATGAATCTCAGTCGTGCTCGGCATATCGGCAGTTTCCATGACTGAATCTCTCCTCCTGTGTCTCCGCCACCCCCTCCCTCCCCCCCACAACCCAGGAACAGATTTGACATATTCGCGTGGGTATTTTGAACCAGGAGGGAGCAAACCCGTTGGAGATAAGACTCACATTTAGTTTTTCCAGTGGCTGTCCTAAAGAGTAAATGACGTAGGACTGAAGGTGGTCTGTGTATTTTTGTTTAGCTTCTTTTTTTTCAGCTTCTAGACATGAGATTTTCAAACGAGAGAGAGTTGCAAAAATATGGTGGAAGTTCTCCATCATAACGACATCCCTGGGGGTCTTCTGGCTTTCATTGGCGACCTTCTCCACTAAAACACCAAAATAAAACAAAACAAGATATAAGAAGGTGTCTGAAACCCGAAAAAGACAGACCAATGTGTCTCTGAAGAAGCAGATCCAGCATGGTCCTCAGAGGTGGTCTCAGAGGTAAGGGTGGAGAGACATTGTCTCACAAACTATGGACATACTGTCAGGAGAGGCTAGTCTCTGGAGAAGGACGTCAGGCTTGGTAAAGTAGAGGGGCAAGTAGAGGGGAAGTCCCTTGAGGAGATGGACGACACAGTGGTTACAGCAATGGGCTCCAGCACAGGGACGATGGGCCAGCATAGGAGGATGGCCGGGACCAGGAAGGACTTCAGTCTGTGGTGCAGGGGGTCACTATGGGTCAGAACCAACTTGCTGGCATCTAACAACTGATAGCAATATGACTACAGTTAGCTATTTAAAAAGGCATCTTATTATTACTAAACTTGTGAGTTTCAGAATAAATACACTAGAGAATTCTTCCCATCTACCTAAGCCTAACAAAGGGATTGCTCTACAATAGTCTGGTGTGTATGTGGAGATGGCATACTTGATAAAGTTGACACTCCAAACCTTTCTACATGTGGCCCACACTTAGACGAAGACATGAAAGAACAGATGGGGAAGTCCTACATGCAATTCGAAAACTCCTGTGCAGAAAGTCACCAGAGGAGTAAAAGCCAACGGGGACAACATTCTTGTGCAACCCTAATGATAATGGGTCTAAAATCTCTTAATATGCAAAGTTCCTCCTGAGAAGAAGATAAATCAACTGGGTAGAAATGGGCAAAGGACCCCAGTGGCAATTAGTGAGAGACCTACAACTGGCCAACCACTCGAGGAAGCGGCGGAATGCAAGTGTGAATGTCCCAGAAGAATACCATCCTTAGAAGCAACGATGATGACACCAGAGATAGGCAGTGCAGGGGCTTTCATTGAGTGCTCCTGGCTCTAAACTGGTCTAACCTTTCTGAATGGCCATTTGGCAGCTGCCAAATGCCCTTGACCTAGTAATTTCACTTCTAGTAATTTCCACTCATGAAATTATTGGACAAGCATACAAAGATCCATATGGGAAACTGGAATCGAGAGAAATGTCTATTAATAGCAAATTTGGTTAATGAATCATGATACATGGAATGAAGGAACATGTGTACTCCTAATTTTCACAGGATTGGAAAAAAGGATAGCAA
>PVJH01027102.1:0-29167 GCA_004026705.1 Nesogale talazaci | reverse complement strand
TATTCCTCACCTGAATCATAATTCAAATGCACCAGTTTTCCAGCCATATTTATTCAATGCCCAACTTTCACATGTACATTATGCAAATGAAAACACAATACCTTCAGAAAGGTTGTCCTCAAAGTAACATCCTTGCTTTTCAAAATGCTATAGGCATCTTCTGCAGAATTGCCTCATCCAACTCATCTTTTGGTCTCCTGTCTGCTGCTTCCATGAGCGCTGATTATGGATAGCAACATTATAAATGGCAGGTGCAGTTTTGTAAAGATGTAGTACCTTGTCAGTTGATCCCCCCTTTGAATCATTGTAAATTTCTCTCAGTTTTTCTTATCCTCTGCTTTCTTTTTTAGGGAATGGGGGATCACTGCCCTTTGGTGGGAGTGGGAGACCCAGCCTTGCTCCTGGAGAGCTGCTGCTGGATTCAAACCGCCAAGCCAGTGGGCTGCAGTCCCGCTCTCAACCACGAAGCCACTGGGGCTCAGCCTCCTCTGCTTTCTTTTTGGGTAAAATTTTCTTTCTCTTTTATTTTGTCATTGTTGTGGTGGTGGTTGCGTCTTGTTTTACTTTCTTATGTCTTCTGTTTATATAATCTATGATAGTTAAATCTATGTGGACAGCAATTGGATTAATAATTATTTAGGGGCAGACCGGGGAGGTTGGGAGAAATGGGGAGCTAACACAATTACTACAATAAAAAGTAAAATATCCTAAAATTGATGTTGTGGTGGTAATTAAACAAAAATATTTATATGATTGAACTATGGAAAGTATGATATGTGAATATTATGCCAACTAAACTATTTTGGAAAGCTTACCAAATGGAAAGACATCCTCACTTTACCTCCTTTTTCATTTTAACTGTGACTTTTCCTATAGTCTCAACATCTAAATTACTCATCAGGAGAATAGATTCAAATTATTGAATTTTTGTGAAATAGCAGTAATTACACTTCCATTACCGCCTCCTTAGCTAACCTTTGCATTGTCATTCCAGACAATTAGGGCTTAAGGGATTAATATGCCTTTCAATGTAGTATGTGATTCTCCTTGTTTCCCAAATCCAGATTCTGAACCAAGTTAGAAAGAAAGAATATCAAACTGAATTTAAAATACCAAGCTTTATCATTAATCATGTTAATGGATCATACATCATTATGGTTGGAAAAAAATGCTTCTGTAAATTTAGAGTCCATACAGTCTATAAATAGTCTCTAAATATAGAAACTTACCTACTTATTCCATGTAAGATTAAATCATAACAGGGTATAAATACAGATTGTGGGCCAATAAAACTGTAATAAATAAATAAATGAAAGTGTGTCTATCACAGAGATGGACAGCAAGTAGAAAATTCAGCCAGATGAATGCTAATAAGACAACATGGAAGCAGCTTAGCTAAGTGTTTCCAGCTGCTAGCCCAAAGTCAAGGATAGGGAGTAAATTTCTTGGTCTTAGGAATAGACACCACCGCCTCTCTCACAGTTTTTATAGTGATGGCCTGTATGTGACCGTGAGTTGAAAGCTATACCACTGATATTTCATATCTCCGTAGGATTATCCAGGTTTCTGTGGAACTCTGGACCACAACCACGTTATGAAGAAGGAAGAGGCAGTCCACTTCTGAGGGATTTGCCATTGAACAAATGCTTAAATAGTAGTGGAACATTATCTGATACATGGTAGACAATAAACCCCCCAGGTTGGAAGGCAACCAAAATCTGGGTGAAGAGGAGCAGCCTCTTCAAAGTCATGATGGAGGTTAAGCAAGACTTTTAAGACTTTCCCCTGCTTGTGGAGCATGACTCAAAATGAGACTGATAACTGTAAATGTCCATTAATAATCACAATGTGGGTTTTTGGAATTTGGGATCTAGGAAAAACAAGAGTCATCAAAAAAAAGAAAGAAACAGAACATATAAATTCCTAGGCATCTGAAAATGGAAATGAACCAGTATTAATCATTTTGAACCAAATCTTCATTTTTTTTTTACCATTTTGTAAGGGACAAATTCAAGAGAAATGATGTCACATTCACCATCAAGAAGAATATTTCAAAGCTATCTTGAAGCACAATGCTGTATGCAATAAGATAATATCTATACACCTACAACTAAATCCAATTAATGCAATTATTATTAAAATTTACACACCAACTAGTAAATACAGTGATTGAAAATATCTTTCAACTTTTTAAAGTCTCAAATTGATGAACACACGACCAAGATTCAAAGAACACTGAAGATGAAGGAAGATATCCAAGCTGTAACCAAAGCATTGTATAACAAGATTCCAGGAATGGAACGGTTACCAAGTGAAATGTTTCAATAAATATATGCAGCACTGCAAGAACTGACTAGTCTATGCCAAAAATTTGGAGCACAACTACCTATACAACCAACTGGAAAATATCCATGTTTGACAATATTCCAAAGAATGATGACCCAACACAATGAAGAACTTATTGAACAGTATCACCTGCAAGAAACGTTTTGCTAAATGTAATAAAAAAATAGCAGGTACATTATTAGGTAGCTACCATAAATTGAAGACTGATTCAGAAGAGGATATTACAAAAGGGGTACCATTTATCATGCCTGATGGACTTTTGACTGAGAATAACAGATATAAGACAGATGTATAATTTTTTCATTGACTACGAGTATATCATAACAAACTATAAAATCATGTGGTGTAGAAAAGAAACCCTAGAACATTTGTACTCATATGAAACCTGTACATAAATAAAGATTGTATCCATTCACCATACATAATCAATCTGTATACTGAGTAAAAAAGTTGAGAGGTCAGATTAAATGAAGAACTGTATGACATTGGATTATATGAAGAATCAAGGTTGGAGGAATGCTCTCTAATAACCTTTGATATGCAGATGACATAATCTTGGTTGCTCAGCAAAGAAGTCAACTTTTTCACAATGGGACCAATAATCAACATTCTAATAAATGATAGAATGTTTGAAACTGTCCAAGATTTCATTCTATTTGCATGCACAAACCAACACTCATGGATACAGTAATCAAGAAATCAAAGGAGGCTCAGAAACTGATGGTGGTAGCAAATGCACAAAACCACTTGACGCGATTGGACTGTGGAATGATGTGTGCATTAACTCCTAGTTAAATGTAAATTAAAAAAAATAAATCAAGTGACACATTGCTTGCATTGGGAAAATCTGTGGCATATGGAATTTTTACATTGGGACAATCTGCTGCACAGGAACATTTTAAAGTGCTAAAGTGCAAAAATGCAACTTCACATGCAAGTGAAAACTGGACAATGAATGAGAAATGTCAAAGAAGAATTGATGCATTTTAATTATGGTGATGGTGAAGGTTATTGAAAGTATCAGCGAGACCAAAAACCTGCCTTTGAAGAGATCCAGTCAGAATGCTCCTTAGAAGAAGCAACAATGGTGAAATTTCAGTTCCCTTACTTCGCTCTTGTATCGGGAGTGAATTCCAACCCACAGCAGCCTCATGGGAAACATCACGAAGCACTTCCCAGGCCTATGCCATTCCCACGATTGTTCTTGTGTTTGAGCCCAGGGTCGCAGCCACGGTGTCAGTTCTCCTCATCGATGACCTTCCTCTAGAGCAGTGGCTCTCAACCTGGGTGGTGCAACCCCTTTGGGGGTCGAACAGCTCATTTATAGGGGTTGTGTGATTCACAACAGTAGCAAAATTACAGTTACGAAGTAGCAGCAAAGATAATTTTATAGTTGGGGTTTACCACAACATGAGGAACTGTTTTAGAGTGTTGCAGCGTGAGGAAGGTTGAGAACCACTCACTGCTTTAGAGACCGGTCCAGAGGGTAGACCCTGGGGAAAAACATCATGTTTGGTAAATTAGAGGGGAAAAGAAGAAACTCTTCAAGGAGATAATTGGACACCGGGATTGGAACTGTGAACTCAAACATAACATTCTGTCTGGTCCAGGTGCTGATAGCATGCTCTTCTGCTTAATATCAGTTGGAGTGGACTCAAGAATATCACACAACAAAAACAAAGGGATGACTATTAGTGTGGGAGAAGCATTAAATGGGGTATTTAATACCTTTGTTGCTTTTCTGCAAATCAAACTAACTGGGTGCCCAGTGTTATAATTTGCTAAATTTTCCAACTTTGAATAGGGCTTATTTTCCTCAATATTCTCATTTTCAGTCTAGTTAGCATATCAGAATTCTGTATTCCCTTTCCATATTCTATAATGAAAAATATCTTAAGATCTCATCATGAGACTCTGAATGTCCTGAACAAAACTTAATACGACTGCCTTGACTGACCTTCAGATTTCTACCGGGTCTCTTGAGTCTATAAAATAAGGGTCCTGGAATTCTGGGAAGGAGAACTTGAGCCCAAGAGTTGAGCTTTAATCTAAGGTGAGTGACTTGAATTTACCCGTGGCTCTCTGAGAGAATGATTCTTCAGTCTGCTTCCTCCTAATAGGAGTACAGCATTAGAAACCCTATTGGGGGCTTTATTCTGTCCTTGGGAGTTGCCAGAAGTCAAAATCCACTTGATGGAAATTAATTTAACTTGTACATATAAATCTTTACATATATGTGTATATCTTTGTGCATATCTCTCTCTCTATATATATATATTTTATATTTTTCATCCTTTCAAATTTAAGGATTTCATTTCATAGGTGGCGCTCTGAGTCTGGGATGTGCCAGAAGCCACCATTTAAGTAGAGCTGTTCTAGGGGAAAGCTTCCTGTCCTCAACATTCTCAGGGGAGTGCTGGAGGAATAACAAGTTATACATTGAACTGCCAACAATAATGCCAGTAGGTAAAACCTACTAGCCACTCACCTGGAGAGAGAGTTGGCTTCTACACCTGTACAGGGCATTCAAAGGGACAGTTTTCTCTGTCCCCTAGAGTCCCTATGATTCAGAGTTCACCAAATGGCAGTGAGTGTGCTTTTGGAGTTGGGCTAACTTGACCAGGATCTGAGCTGGAAGAGATCATCCAGATTCCTCATCCACCCAATCCAATCCTTCCAGTCCAGTCTTATTTGTTTTTAATTTTAATTTTTTCAAATTTTTATTTCCATCTAACTCTTTTTTAAAGAAATGATTATATTGTGGGCTCATACAACTCTTAGCACAATCCATACATATATCTATTGTATGCAAAGCAATTTTGTTTCTTTGATGCCATCAACATTATCAAAACATTTTCTTTCTACTTAAGCCCTTGGTATTGGCTTCGCTTTTATACAAGCCCTCCCTATCTCCCCCTCCCTCATGAAACCTTGATAATCAATGTCTCTGCCTGCTTTCCTGTTGTCTGTACCCTATGGAGGAGGTTATATGTAGTTCCTTATAATTGGTTCCCCCTTTCTATTCCACCTTCCCTTCACCATCCCATAATTGCCACTCTCCCCACTGGTCCTAAAGGATCATCTGTCCTGGAATCTCCATGTTTCTGGTTCCTTTTTATACCAGTGTAGATCCTGTGGTATAACTGGATTTATAATGTAGAATTGGGATCATGGTAGTGAGAGGGAGGAAACATTTTAGAATTAGAGCAAAGTTGCATATTTAATCATTGCTACACTGACTGACTAGTCTCCCCCCCATGACTCTTCTTAAAAGGGATGTCACTTCCCCTGCATATGGACCATGGGTCCCCCATCTGTACTCTCCTTCATTTATAATGATATCATTTTTAGTTCTTTGATGCCTGATACCTGATCCCTTTGGTGCCTCGTACTTGTGTGGAGGTCCAATGTCCATCTGTTGCCTTATATGAACCCTGTGAGTATATGCACATACATCTACATCCCCATCATCATATATAAATATATCTACCTGTATCCATGGCTGTATTTAGACTTCTATAAATGCTCTTTGCCTCCCAGTTCTTTCCTCTAGTTACTTTTTACTTTCCTCTTGTCCCACCATTAGCCTCATCCTTCATTTGGGTTTCAGTCATTTCTCTGTACTACATTGCTCTTGATCAATCCACATCAGGCCTCTTACACCCACCTTGCCGCTGATTTTGGATCATTTGTTGTTCCCTTGTCCCTGGGATGGTCAACACCACCTCCAATCCCCCACTTTCCATTCTGCCTTTCCCCCCCGGAACCATCAGTCCCATTGTTTTCTCCTCCAGACTGTTCATCCAGCCTATCCTACCTAGATAGACCTGCAGAGATAACAACATATACAAAAAGCCAAAGCATCCTAAGATGAAGGGACCAAAGAAAACAAAAAGATGATAACAACAACAAAAAACAATGTCCAAATATATATATATGTAAAAAATAAAAATAATAACAACAAAAGATAAACCTGTAATTAGTCAAGTATTATCTTTACTGATGAAGAAAAAGAAAATTTAGTTTTGCCAATTCACTCAACATTTTAGATAAATTGCTTGAGTTGAATTCACCATTCTTACTGCCCCGAGTAGAGTTCCTTATCAGTCCACTACGGTGTTTCTTTGCCTTCCTAAGAAAGAGATGAGGGAATAGTTTGAAAACTCTCCCCTGCCTTCTCATTCCTCTCAACATGCCTATACTACAGTTTCCCATGTTGAGTCATTGCCCCAGCCCGCCATGCTTCTAGCAATAATCATCCTTAATGGACCTTCTGGAGTACTGGCACTGGAAATGCCCATTTCTCATTAATAGATTAAGCAAAAGTTGCTAAATAATGATGATGGCAATAATTATATAAAAGGTCCAAATAGAAAATAAATTCTGAATTAGGTTAGAACGTGGAGGAAAATTCAATTTTCCAATTTGCACTGCCAAGAAGAGAAACTGCTGCCTGGTCAAGTTCAATATATGTCTGTATGCTGAACTGTGAAAATGGCCCTGCTGGCTAGAACCAAAAGTAATGCATGCCCCACATAGCCCTGGCCACTTCATTTGACATCAATGTGGGCATCAGGGTCTGTGAAATTGTACCTCTTGACTTTGTCACAGGGGTGAATCATCTCTCTGCTGTGATCGCAGATAAATGTTAAATGTGATTTTGCTTCAATCTGGATGACTGAAATGCTAATACGTAAACATTCAATCTTGCTACTTCTTTACTCACTCTTCATGTCTAAGCAGCAGAAACCATTTTCTGCATCTCTTCTATGTCTCCATCACATGGCAATCACTCTTTCCTCCTTCCCTGAATAGCTCCAGTTTTTCCATATGAGTGATTTGAGAAAATCCATGCCCAAAGGGATTCTGGGTAATGGAATCGGTACTTAGTCAACATGTGGAGGTATACTCAGAGGCTAAACTAGAGATGCATCAAACCATGGTGATTTTAATCACCAACTGGAGAGCTCCATGAGTAAGCTTGATTGAAGATGAAATGACACCTGCAAATTCTGGAGAAGAGTATTAAGTATACCATGGATAACTAGAATACACACACTTGTCATATTACTTCCTTTAGACATGTTATCATAAGGACCACTCAAGTTGTCTTTCTTCTTCCTAGACCATTTTACACTATTTTGGCAGTCATTGAGATAGCCTGCATTTTCTGTGTTTTCTAACCTGGTCTACTTTTTCTTTTCCTATAAATCCTTCAAATGACACCTCAAACAGAGAACATCAGGAAAATACTTCTGATTCGATTTACCCTGAATGCAATTAATGTGCAATTGCATCTAGCAAATATAAACTTTGAGTGCCAGGGCAGACCTGAACGTGCTTTCATTCACTTTAACCCTCACATTCCCCCTGCAAGGGAATAAGTACTGCAATCACCTCACAGGGCCAAGACTCAGAGAAAGGAAATAAACTGCTCCACTCATAAAGACATGGATGATTTGGGATTCACACCCAGAGTGGCTGAAACCAGCCATTACTAAGCATCTTTCTCTATAATCACGCTTTGGGTAGGAGAATGGTGTGCCATCATTCATGTTATTTCAGAGATTTGTGACTATAATGATTTTTTTCCTTGCATGAGAACAAGATAAGAGCCTGCTGATTTATTATTTTTGTAAATAGAATTTGAAAGATATATTATAAATAATTGTGAAAACCTATCCAAGATAAATTAATTCATGAAAAAGAAGTTGGTTGTGGTAATGTCTTGTCCTAGATCAGCTGTTACTTAGTTCTGTGAGGTGAATAAATTCTGGCACTAATATCTCTGAATTATCATTCTCATCATAAGAAAAAATGTTCATGCATTTGAAGAAGATTTGCCCTAAATGATGGCAACCATTGTTACTGATATATCTATATCTATATTTATATCTATATATATTACATATTATTCTGGCCATAATGTATCATACCATTTTTAAGAACTTCATGTCTAACACTTTGTGGTTGAGATTTCAGAATGCAAGTTAATTGCTCCAATTCCTCCTCTTAATGTTTTGGGTCATTTCAGTCATATGCCCTGGAAACAGACCAACATTCTGTCTCTGTCTGTGCAGCACAACTGGTCTGAAGAATAAAGCATACAGCCAACATCAAGAACAGTTTCCTGAAAAACAGTTCCCAAATCTGCATTGTTGGGCCAATACGTGGTAAACATGATGTTTGCAGGGTGCTCATTCTAACATTCTTCAGAAAAACAACTCCTGAGCATGCGGAATGTGCCAGTAAATCTCTTTGCCTAGCGGGTACAGAGCGGCACAACTGCATAAGAAAGTGATAGTAGGAGCACACCCATCTGACCCAGGGGAAAATCAGAGCACAAAGAGAATTGACGGTATTAGCCATGAAAGCATGTGCAAATCCTGAGCCCATTGAGCTGGTTGAACAGAAGGTTGAGAAGAGGCAGAGCCCAGGTGAGTTCCCGGTTCCTGAGGAACATTCAAAGCTCACTTGAAGCATGGCCCAATGTCAGTTTTAGCTCTCACCAGGAAGCACCATTCAGGAGAATTGCCTAATATTCTCCTCAAAACACAAGAAGTGTTAAGAGAATATGCTACAGTGACTTTGTCATAAGCATCAGAGTAAGTCATGGCTTCTATGATTAAATAAAATAAAGCAAGTCCATTGCTGTTGGGTGGATTTTGACTCATAATGACAAAACAAAATCCAGTAAACTTTTCTAGAGGGTTTACAGGCTGTACTCATTCTGGAATACAGTTTCCCATGATGCCAGTAGGTAGCTTCAGCCCACCAACCCACAAGTTATTAATTTAGCTCTAGTGTTAATTATTCTTATCATTAAATTGCACTGCCCAGGGACCTGACACTCTATCCTGCATAGTTCCCTAAGTGAGAGTCTTTTCCACACAGTGAGCTTATCAGATAGGCCCATATTCAATGGATGACTTTCCCTTAGAAATGAGTCCCATAGTTCACTAGGGTAAATTTAGATTTTACTTGGAAAGACTTATGAGTTGATCAAAATGAAACATTAGTAAAATGAATTTCTGGGTTTTATAATGCAGGGAACCAACATTCATTGTCTACGCAATTCTTTGCTTCATTTCTGCCCATTGAGAAATGCAAAGAAACAGTGTAAATAGTGGTCTCATATATCAATAATTCAAATGTCAAAGGCCTCATGGAGATGTTTCAGATATGGTGTCATGAAAACCACTTAAGCCAATTCATTTAAAGTGTATATGAAATGGAAATCTTTATGAACCAAATATACAAGAATAATATGACTCAAAGAATAAGATAAAATCAAATAATCTGATCATCACTAAAGTAGGAAAATGAGCACATAGAAAGCCTGATGAATGATCTAAAAGTGATTGTGGAGATTATTGCACAACTTGAATTGTATGGCAGATGAGCTGTATGCTAATAATATTTTTCAAGGAAAATTCCAGATGGATTTGCCAGAAAATTTAGCCAAGTCATGGTGTAGGAAATAAGTTTTAGTACCTATAGTCTGCTTCAGAGAGCTGGAAACATAAGCACACTTTCATTTCATTCATTAAGTGCTTTATACTACTTATATTGTGGTCATGGGCCATTGAAGATCCTGGAGAGGTCTTTCTCTTATTGAATAAGAATAGCAATGCAAGAGAATAATTCACCAGAGGCACAGAGCTCTATTCAGGGAATAAAGAGAGAAACTTTTCAAGGGTGGCCTGGTGGGTTCTGAAACAACACGGTCATTTCCTAGAACCAAACTATATTTTTTCCTGGATAATCTTAAAAGATTGATAAACATAAATTAGAAATGTTTCCTCAAAACTAATATAATTAGGTCAGTGTGGTTTTGGCATAGTGCAAGAGAAGCTGAAATTACAGAGTACCACAACAAAATTTTCCTCTGTTTTTCACTATATAAATCCAGTGTGTATTATATAACACATTTTATATATAGCATTGAAAATGATGGGAAATTTACAATGAATGGTTTTCATGTGGATCTATGGCATAAGTAAAGAGGCTATTCTTTAGAGAGAACAAGAGAAAACTGCACAATTGCAGACTAGATAAGGTGTTTCAATGTTGTAGCCTCCCATCATACTTATTCAATGTGCACACTGAGCAGATCATCAATGAGGTTGAACTTTGAGGATCAGAATTAGAGGACAATTGTCTACAAATCTGCAGTGGATACAAGTTCCAACCTTGATAGCTTGAAATGAAGAGGAATTGAAGCACTTTCTGATAAAGATTTCTGAAAAATAATAATAAAGTATGCAGTATGGATTTACACCTGAATATAAAGAAGACAAAAATCCTCACATCTGGGCCAATAATCAACATTATGTAAACAGAAAAATGTGTGAAATTATCTAAGATTTAATTTTATTAGGATTCACAATCAACACCCATGGAATCTGTGATCAGGAAATCAAATGAAATATTTCATTAGGCAAATGTGTTGCAAAAGATTTCTTTAAAGCATTAAAAAAGAAATACATCTCTTTGAGAATTAGAATGTGCTTGATGCAAGTCATGTTCTTTTCATTTTTAACTTTTTATCTCTGGTTTATGTGAAAGTTTATGGAGCATGTCATAAATTTTATAGTCTATAATGCATATATATTTTGTTTTGTCTCATTTATTTCGACCTCTCCCTTGTACTATCAATTATCCTGTTTCCTTCCTGATTTTCCTAATTGCATTCGTTTTTTTGCTTTTCCTACCCCTTCTGAGCAATTTCTTTGTATAGTTGTGGCCATTTTTATCATAAATGGATAGTTCTAGGTATATGCGCCTCATTATATTATTAATACACTTATCTGCATGACCACTGCTGAACTGAAAACTGAGTTATGGGAGTGAGTTCCGTTCTAGAACTCAATTATGACTAAGGACCATAGCCTTGGGATTCCATCAGTCTCCATCCAATAAATAGACTCACATTTTTAGGATTTTTGAGTTGTGTCACATTTTTCTCCCATTCTATCCAATGTCTTCTGATGTGATTGCTTTCAGAGTATGTGGAAGCAGTAGCTGGGTTACATCTAGTTCTTCTTATCTCCGAATTAAGCAGAATGATATTTCCATGGTCATTTAGTCCAATGGATGGCTTGTTTTCTTGTGTCTTTTAAGTTTCATCACTCTTCAAAGCTCCAAATCTCTAAACAGGTTTACCTGATGCAACGCAGTGTTTGATCTTTGACTTGTTCTTTCAGGATCGTTGATTGTGGATCCAAGCACGACTAAATTCTTGACAACTTTCATCTATTTTCCTTTACAATGAAGTTACCTATGGTCCAGAATTGAGAATTTCAGTATGCATAGATATAGGCAAATATACATTCATTGCTATATGCTCTCCCTCTCACTTTTGTTCATCTTACCTGTCTATCTATGCATCTTTATGTTCACCACATTTGTTGCAGATAGTACATCTAACAGTGTTTAATTCTGTTACTTTGAACTCTTGTAAAGGGAAAAGCAAGAAGTGGGAGTTTGGGGGGGTGGAATGATGTGGCTGAGGAAAACAATGGAGCAAGACTGGGCCTCCTATTCTCACCAGAGAGCAGTGATGCCTCCCGGCCCCGCAACAAACAAACAAAAAAACCAGCAATGCTCTTGCTATGTGTTGTGTTCACACCTCAAATTTCTTTTTATCTGTTTTTTTAAGGGCATTATTGAGACATAATTGACATGTCATAAAGTTCAATGACAAATATTGTGGGCTGAATAAGTGTTTTCTGAGTCAATTCGTTTTCTGAGCAATGGTGCACACACAGGTCTTTTTCCTGGAGTGGGTTGCAATCCTTGCCATACAAGAGCCCTCTTCCTACTTCCTACCTGTCCTCTGGTCCCCATTCTTCCTCTTTTCTGCTACTTCCTGTCCCCTGAGCACTGTGTTTGGCTAAATGCTGCCTCTTGACCTTGTATGGCTGATAGGGCCTCTGGTAGTTGATGCCCCTTGACAGAATTACCTGTTGTTTGGCTTCTGGGTTTTCCTCAGAGGTTGATACAGTTCCAGGTTAGCAGGGTGTCAATGAACCACAGTCTCAGACGCCCACCGATTTCTGTCAAATCAGCAATGCATTCCCTTTCCATCTACCTTATAAGTATTCATCTAACTACATAGTTGTTCTCAAGATCTTTTTGTGCATGTGTTATAATATTTAACGACACAAGTGAAAAGATAAACCATATCCACTCTGACAATATCTCTTTCACTCATCGTCATGGAGTAGACCCACAGCCACCTTGTAGGACAGAGTACAACTGCCCCAGTGCATTTCCAGAATTTTGGAAACAAACTCTTCTGCCATGGAGTGGTTGCTGGCTTAGAACTTCTGATCCTGTGGTTAACAGCCCAACCCAGAACCCTCTATACTACTAGAGCTCCAGCTCTGACTTTAGGAAACTGTATTTTACTGGAAATGTATTCTGGCAACACAATTGGGAAGAAGGAGTAGTGACAGGGACTCTTCACCATGTGCCCATTATAATGACATTAGGACCATACACATTTTTTCAGCTGAAATGTTCTGTCTGACAATTTATGTAAGTGAGATCTTTGTGCCCAAACTTGGCATTTCATCAACTTTCTCTTCCAGTTCACAGTTGTATTCTTATTCATGTTGATGCTATTAAAACTAGCGGCGTTTGTCTAGACACCTAAAGTCTTATGTGTGGCTTGTATTATCTTCACAGCAGTGTATATGTTCTCAACTATGCATCAAATACTTAACTGCCCTGTGTCTTTTTCAGTCTGCCACTATGAAAGCTGTTAAGGTGTGGAGGCAGCTAGACACCCTTCCTGATTTCAAGGAGTTTGGAGTCTTTCATCA
Source organism: Nesogale talazaci (assembly GCA_004026705.1). Classification (NCBI taxonomy): domain Eukaryota; kingdom Metazoa; phylum Chordata; class Mammalia; order Afrosoricida; family Tenrecidae; genus Nesogale; species Nesogale talazaci. Next base: position 15,992 of record PVJH01027102.1, on the reverse strand, counting down.
GAAGAATAAAGACAAATCAACATTGTAAAACAATAGAAGAGGCAGGCAGAACAATGGATCTGCATCTCTACAACACCAGTGGAAGGTTCTGTATCTGTGGTGAAACTGCCAAACTGATTGACACCTAGTCCATATCAACACTGTGTTTGCAGAGTAGAACTGTGTTCCATTTTCATCTCTACAGAAGCCGGTCACCAGACCTAAGTTCTGAATGTGTGCAAACCACGAGGGTTTAGGTTAGCAGCTGAGCACCAGCCCTGTATACCACCAGGACAAAATGTCCAGCTTAATGAGCAAAGGTATGCAAGTATAGGAGCTGGTCAGACAGTGAGGTGAGAATAATAGATTTAGGTTAGATTGGCTAAGGATTTAAATCTCTCCCCCTCTGTAAGTGATTGTGAACTATACCAAGATTAAAGCTACTCTTAACTGAATAATAATACTAGATTCCTTTACGTATGGATACCTTTATAGATATACATTAGGTCATGTACGAATTTTCAACACTTTTACCTGCTCTCCCTGGTCTTGATAACCTGGAACACGCTCCATGCTGCACCTGCTATAGATGATCTATTGCTGTCTGTTCCAAGGCTGAATTGCTTTCTTTTAAAACAGCAGGTGTGAAGGAAACTGTGTTTCTCTCCTAAAAATTAACTCAAACAACTGGTTTTGTCGTTTTACACTTCACTGGGCATGTTCCCCCATGAATTAGTGACCTACATAAATAACACTCCTAGTCCTCTTTTACAACATATTAATTCAAGAAGAAACCCTTCTATATATGGTGCCCCAAGGAGCTTATGTTGATTACCACTTCATCTGTCAAATATTATTTTAACAAATAGAAGTCCAATGGGCCACCATCCACTCACAGTCATTTATCCATAGCTGTTCATCTAACTCACATTGATACAACATATATCTTTAGCCACGCCAACTTAAGTGCCAAGAACCACAGTTAACTGGAGGTGGTGGTAAATCTCCAGGTAATCTCATCGTGACCCTGATACAGAAGCAGAGTTTCCTGCACTCAGAGCTTGAGGAAGAGCAAGAGAAGAGCAAATGAGAGTAAATGTCTCTACTGGCTACTTCTCTGTCTTGATTAACTCAGGGGTCAGGGAGAGATGGATGGAAAGAGGCACCTGGCTGTTTTCCTATGTTGCTGTTGTTTGGAGGTCTCATAGCAATTCCGACTCATAGCAATTCAGTGTACAATACAAGGAAACACTCCCAGGTCCTGTGATAACCTCACAGTGTTGTTCTGTGTCAACCCAGTTTTGTAGACCCTGTGTCAATTCATCTTTCTGTGGGTCTTCCTCATTTTTACTGCCATTCTCCTTTGCAAACATGATGCTCTCCAGCGACTTGTCTCTCATGATACCATGTCCAAAGTATGTGAGATAAAATCCCAACATCCATGCTTCTGAGGCGTATGCCTACTGTATTTGTCCAGGGAATACTTGATTTTCCATCATGCACCCTTAGCTCTGATTATGCTCTGTCTTCTCGTGCATACTGAGGGAACAAGGCTGTCACTTTACAAGTGTCCATTAGCTTTCTGTCCCATCAAGATTTTCTTTGGCCATGCAATTAAGTATCACGTGATTATGACAATGACTCTAGGTGATAACCAACAATGAACATTCTGGGCATCCCGTCATTTCTGAACCACTAGCCATTTACCATCCAGTTGATTCCATCTCTTGGAAACAACATGCGTGTGAGAACAGAACTTTGCTCTTGTCCAAGTGTTCTAATTGAGGAGACTCTGAGTATCCATGAACCTCAACCCTGTGGTACCGGGACACCCTTGCCTAGTATATTGTTTTTTTTTTTTTTAGTTGCTGCAGAGTTGATCCCAATTCATGGCAATCAGCTTGATAGGATTCTCAAGCATGCAACCTTTTGGAAACATTACCCCATGCCTGTGCACTGAGCTATACATGTGTGGGTCTGACCCATCAACTTGAGCTAGTAGTCATTGCCTAACCATATACGCCACCAAAGTACACCCCTGACTAAAAAGCGGTTGTTACTAGCAGGTGCTCTTAAGATGGTCCCGGCCCATAGTAACTCTACGTATGGCAGAATGAAGTGCTGCCTAGTCTTTAGCCATCCTCACAGTTGTCATGACATATTATGATATGCTATGCTACATTGTCATGTGATGTTGTGTTATGCCATGCTGTTCATATATTTCAGCCTAATGTATGTCTTAGCAAGTAATTAATACACATAGTCAATGAATCAGCCAACTATTGTATTACAATCATTTTTAAATAGCTAACAAAATCTTCTGTGTAGGAAAGTACTCAGGAACAACTTGCTGAATTACGTGGAGTGAATGCTTAGTATCAGATAAATGAACAAAGAAATGCCACACAAACCATGATATTTATGCAGAAATTAAAAACAGCATTGAAGTTATGCCTGCTGTGAAGTAAACTTATGACTCTACTGGGGGTTAGGGAATGAACTACTAACTTTTTGTATTTAAAAACAACATTTTTTGCCCTATGAGGGTTTGTGATTAAATATGGAGCTCAGAGTAAAGGCTAAATCTATTGATCTACCTCTCTATGTTTGATTTATCATCTATCTATCTATCTATCTATCATCTATTCATCTATCAATATATCTATCATCTCTATACCTATCATATATTTATCACTATGATCCAAAAATATCTATCATTGATTTATCTTACAACCATCTATTTCTGTATCATCCACCTATAAATGTATCTATGGTCTATATTTCTTTTCCTGAGATTTTAAGCCATTTCCTCAGAATCAGAGAGTGGGAGGACCAGTAGGCTCTTTAAGAGAAAATAGCAAGGAAGAAAAACCAAAATTAAATGATTCCTGTAATTTGATACAGATGTCAGGATGAAACCAGCAGAAAGAGTCTGGTGAGTCTGCAGGGTGAGGGGAGACTTTTCCTAAGAGATCCAAGTTGGTGTGATCCTGGGAGACAGAAGCCCAATCAATGAGAGTCAGATAGAGTCAGATGTCTTAGGGTCTCAGGAACAAGATCAGCTAACTATCTAGTTTGACTACCGGATTGATGGAGTGGTTCACTGCTGAACTTATGATAGCTAAAGGTGATTTATAGTCTTAAGTATATCATTGAAAGAAAGAAGCTACTTGAATTTATTATTTGCCTGCTGTTTACCACTCACTCCAAATAGGATACAGGTACCATTAACATCTATCAAACCATTAAACCAAACTGAATCATTGAGAGTTTAAGAAAGCTTCAAAAACCACAATTCAAACAGAGTCGATGCTTTTCTGTCCTAAGAACCTCAAATCTGGCAGTAAAGATACCTCTAAAGAATGAAGGAAGTGGCTGAGGTGGTAGAAGTATGGTCAGACAATTTGAAATGATGTGGGTCACAGCTATTCACCCAAAACTATAGAGAACATGAATGCTATATTAAATTATGGTAGGATGGAGTAAGATGAAGTCACTTATGTTAACCTCACATAGCCAGTATCCATGTCTTATAAATGTCTGACTTTCCCAGGAGCACAAACCCTAGTCAATTAAGTACAGCTAATGTCTTGGTTTTAAGAGAGGGATGACAATTATAAAATGTACCCCAATCTGTTGCCACTAATTCTGCATTAATTCAGAATCATGATGCCTGACATATTTTGAAGTGAAGCATTGCACCCTCAGGGATTTCTTGGCCAGCATCTTTATGACAGCAGGTCACCGGGTCCTTCTTCTGTGGTGCTTTTTTCTGTTATTCTTCTTCTTTAGTTAAAACACCATAGATGAAGATGAAGAGTTTTCACCATGCAGGGTCCTTACTGGGTTGAATAAATGTGATATCGCTTCACTCAAGAGAGGATTTGCTGCCAGCTGTGGAATCTACTATCTACACACCATTACTAGTCATCAGCTCCTTCAGGGCACCCCTCAGCTACTTAAAGCATCTGTCATGAGGCTGTGCTCTGGATTGCTAGATGTGGCTTCATGCATGACGCCCTGGTGATGAAGCACTCGGGACCCTTGGGAATAATTTCAGAATCAAACTGCCAGGTACACCAATGAGGTCAGCTGAGGGGGCAGCATAGGCATTCTGCAATTCCTAGCAGAAAAGAAGACCACATAACCAGCGAGTTGACTCCCACTGGCAGTGACCTAAAGGGCAGAATGGAAGTGTTCCTGTGCATCTGTCAGGTGCCCTGGTGGTGCTGTGGCTATGTGTTGGGCTGTGATCCCATAGTGGGCATTGTGAAACCACCCCAGCTCCGAGGGAGAAAGACGGGGTTTTCTACTTGCATAAACTCTCTCTGAAACTCACAGGGGTTTGAGTCAGCCTTGACTCTGTGACGCTGAGTTAGGCATCAGCAGAATCTTGACAGAAGTTAATAACATCATCTTTCTCCCTCAGAGAAGCTGGTGGGTTTGAACCACTGACTTTGTTGTTGTTGTTACCAGGCCAACAATGAACCAAGTCTCCTTTGAGATGGGAACAAGGATTCAATTATCATCTCAAGGCCAATTTACATGGGGGTGGCAGCAACTATATTTAGAACGAATGTGCCACTGATTGTCTACTTAAGAAGAGGAAAGGTTAAACTCCTGGAGATATTCTTTTCTTAATGCTACTGACATGCAGATATAAATATGAATGGATGCATGCAATGCAAATATGAATGAATGTGTGCATGGGGAACTATGTCACTCACATCTCACTTCACGGACCATTGTGGTGCTCAGTCCTAGGTGCCCAGAGTACGATAAGCACACAGGCCTTAGGTATAAGCTCCAGCAGGGTCTATCCCATCTGCAAGTTGCTAAGGGACCTTCCTTTCCGCTCTTGGAAGCCTGTACTAATGACTGCAGTGGTATGTGTCAAGACTTGGCTGTTTTAATTAAGTGGGAGATTTTCTGGTGGATAATGTTCACTCTTCCTCCCCACAAAGTTGGACTGGGTTTGAAGAGCTGAGATTGTGCTTTCATTTTTTCCTCTGTGGCTTCTCACATTACTTTGATGAGAGAGAGAGAGAGTGAGAGAGAGAGAGAGAGAGAGAGAAACATAAGAAATTTGAGTCAGTGTCAAATATAAAGGACATAACTCTCTTGTTTATCTGGGACAAGTAAAGGAGGAAGCTGGAACCCTGGGGCAAATTTTTAGGCAACATGCTTCACAAAGCACTACAGAAGCATTGAGAAAAATCACATAGAATGATGTCTGAACTTCTCACGGCCATTGCTCCACATGCACTTGTTTCCCATGCCATGGAGAAATGGGAGAACATACAGTTTAGGTATTTCTGGTTCTCTTTGTTGAACATTGTGTAATGAAGCATCCCTCCCTCTCATAAGACATAGTACCTCGAACACACTATGCATGCATCTCATTCAATATTCAGGAACTTATCCATAGGGTCATGGTCTTGCTCTTGGAGAAGCTGAGAAATGGAAAGGAGGGAAGATGTGGCTGCAGATATCTGCCGATAGAGCACCTGAGTTTGATATCTTCCTCTGAGTTTTGAGAGTTTGACCTACATAAGCATTGATCTGGCTAGGGAACAAGCACTAACCTCAGGAAAGGCCATTGTTAGGTAAAGTTTATGGGAAATGGAAGTTGTTCAAGGAGACCTGGTGACAGAAAGTTTAAGTGCTCTGCTGCTAATTGGAAAGTTGATGGTTCCAACCCATCAGGGGCAAAGACCTGATGATCCGGTCCTCCAAGGAAATCCTTTGGGAAAAGTCTCCCTGTCTGGTGAGGTTGCCAGAAATTGGAATTGATTCCAGAGCACCTCACAGCAATGAACAAGCAGCATAGGAAAATAGGAATGTGTCCCTGCCATTTCAAAGGCATCATAAGAATGTGGAATCTCGTACAGAGTGTAATTCTTCTTCGTCCATTGGGCATTAACTAAAATAAGGTCATGGAACCGTAAGGGAAAGGAAAAAGAGAGGACAAATGCTGATTACAGTGACTCGCAAATCCTCCAGAAGTCTACTCAGAGCCTAGAGGGCAATTTCATTCTTGACACCAAGCCTAGATATTACCTACTCTACAGGGACTCCCCTGAGTATTATTTAAAGTGTTTCTGAAGCTGATTTCAGACACAGATAAGCTAGCGAAAATGTGCATGCTTGAAAAATAGAAGAGAGAGGAAGATACTGGATAGAAATCCCTGTTTGAGTTGCTGCATATGTGGGATGGGGAGAGAAACTCTCTCTTTGGGGTAAAGTTTCTTGTTTTGTTTCAATTAAAAAGGTTCTGTTTTGCTTTCATTTTTAAAAGTATCCATGCGGTAGTATGGCAGTAAAAAAAATTGTTTCAGTTTTTAGGTGTCATTTTAATTCCTGGTGACCCCATGTGCTTCAGGGGACACCCGAGCTCCACAAAGTTCCAATGTCATGCAATCTTTCTAAATAGATCACTCAGTCTTTCGCCTGGTAGAGTTCAAACTGCCTATATTCTGTTTGGCAGCCACACCTTTCAGCCCTGGCACCATGCAGACCCTCCCAAAGCAGAACTAGGGCTCTAGTTAGTGATGTCTCTCTCAATTGAAACTGGCATTCTAGCGCAAAGGAGAGTAGAAGGTACACACCTGTTATGCCATCCCATGAAGAGCTATTATGCAGAGACTTGGGGTATCCAGTGAAAAAACATGTGATAATTTATAAACAAAAACTGCTCAAAACACCTAAAACATGTTGGCAAAAGAGTTGCTTTTGTCTAATATGTAGAAGTCTAAGCAGACCTATCTCACATCATGTATGAAGCCTTTACTAAACCCATAGCATATACCCATGTGTAAGCTGACTCTTTCAGCATATTTTTTCTCAAATACTTTTATTGGGGCCTCTTACATCTCTTATCACAACCTATACATTCATCCAGTGTGTCAAGCACATTTGCCCATACGCTGTCATCATTTTCAAAGCATTCTTTTCCCTCTTGAGTTCCTGACACCAGCTTCTCATTTATTTCTTCTCCCTCCCCTCCTCACTTACTCATGAACCTTTGATAAGTTATAGATTATTATTTCCATATCTTATGTTGTCCTTTCATGCCCCTCACCCACTTTTCCATTATTCAACCCCCTGGGAGGGGGTTATATGTGATCCTTGTGATTGAGTCTCCCATTCGCCGCCCCCCACCCTCCCCTAATCCTCCTGATATCTCTATTGTCACTGTTGCAGACTCTCTCTGTAACCTTGTGCATGTTGTGGTCTAATCTGCTTTGAAAGGTAAAATTGAGGTCATGGTAGTGGAGTGAAGGAACAAAGAACTAGAGCAAAGTTGTGTGTTTCACCAGTGCTATACTGCACCCTGGATCATCTCTTCCCTGTGACCCCTCTGTGAGAGGATGTCTAATTTTCTATAGATAGGCATTAGGTATGATTTTAGATAAATAAATAAAATATTAGATGCCTAATATTTTATCCCATTGACACCTCATGTTCACTCAGGCTGGTGTTGTTGATTCTGAGCTAGATGGCGGCTTGTTTATCTTCAAGCCTGTATGACCCCAGATGCTGTATCTTTTGATAGCTGGGAACCATCAGCTTTCTTCATTACATTTGCTTATGCACCCATTTTGTCTTCAGTGATCATGTCAGGAAGGGGAGCATCACAGAATGATGGATTGTTAGAACAAAGTGTTCATGTGTTGAGGGGGTACTTCAGTTGAAGTCCAATATCCATCTGCCCCCTTAATTCATAACTTATGAGTCCATAGTTGTATTATCCTCTCATATGTATATTTACACATGTATATGCCTATATATAGCTCCTATAAATGTCCTTTGCCTCCTGCTTTTTTTTTCCTTCAATTTTCTTTTACTTTCCTCTTGTCTAACCATCATGTTCAGCCTTCATTCAGGTTTAGTAATTCCTTGCTGCCACATTGCCTTTGAGTGAGCCCTATTAGGCATTTTAGGACCTTCTTTCCAATGATTTTAGTTCACTTGTTGTTTCCTTATCCCTGGTTGGTTGCCCCACCCCTTTCCCATCTCCCATCTCCCATTCTCCTGTATCCACCCAGAATCATTGATCCTATTCTTTTAGTCTCTGAATTATTCGTCACAACTATTTTATCTAGATAGACTTGCAGATACATTAATAAGTTTAGCACATTTTTAATGCAGTTTGTGATAAGATTAGGTGCCTCAACTGGCATTCAGTTTGGCTTATACTCAAGTATATGTGGTATGTCTCCTGGTGCCTATCACACTCAATCTTATAGACAAGGTGCCCAGGTGGAAAGTGAGTTACACATTGGACTACTAACTGCAAGGTCATTTGTTGGAAAACCAACAGCCTCTCTGAGGGAGAAAGTGCCCACTTTCTATTGGTTCAAAGATCCATAGGGTGAGTCTTTTCTGTCCTATAGGGTCACTGTGAATCAGCATTGACTGGCAGCAGTGAGTTTCATCTGGGGTTATAATATACAATGTTCTTGCAAAGGCAGAGCCGCAACAAATGCGATGCACTGAAAATGTACATCAATATAGGCAGGGATAGTGGTTTTACTACTTATTGGCTCTGCAGTGTTTAGTACAATTCTTAATAGTCCCCTGTTTCTTTCTTGGCTAAATAGGGAAAATAATATCTCCCTAAATGGATTGTTGGAAAGATTAAATGAGAAAATGCATGTAAAATGCATGAGACACAGCAGGTACTCAATAAGCCTTCGATCCTTCATTTTCATTTCCTCGGCATGGCCAATAGTCATGAATTGAAAAGTCTGCTCATTATAGGTCTTTAATAAAGGTCATCCCATAAAATCATCATTATCTATGGAGGAGCAAATATAAATTTACATATGTCTATACATTTACAGGCGGAGAGAGAAAGCTGTTTAATTTTACATCGCATACCCACAATCATTAAACCCTTCACAGAAATGAATAGCTGTTAGTCTATCAAGGGGCTCTGGTGGCTTATTGAGGTATACTCTGAACTGCTAACCACTGGCTCTATGATTTGAACCCACCAGCCACTCAAAGAAAGAGAGACTAGACTGTCCACTGTGGTAAAGATTAAAAAATCTAGGCTGAGCCCCGGTGGCGTAGTGGTTGTGCGTGGGACTGCGGCCCACTGGGACGGAGGTTCAATTCCAGCAGTGGGGCTGGGCCTCCTACTCCCACCGCCGGAGAGCAGTGATGCCCCCACCCCAAAAAAAAGATTAAAAAAATCAAAGAAACCCAAAGGGTAGCTTTACCCCTTCTCAAAGGACCGATATGAATTGGAAGCAACTTGAGGAGAGTGAATTTGGAGGTTTGGTTTGTTAGTCAATCAGTGTTAGTCAATGAACAAGGTATGCATGCTAGGATACCGTATGATGAGAACTCAGACATTCAGAAGTTGGCCAGTGCCTGGCACTGTGCTAAAGCTACATCTCATGTGCCATTTTATATGTATATTGCTTCTTATTTTCCTCTCTGATGACACTGGAGACCAGAACAAATAAGTAACTTTCCGAAGCTCATGTAGCTACTGTTTTGTTTTCTTTTGAAAAGAAGTTTGTAAATCCAGTCACTATAGCTCCAGAATCCAAAGGCAGTATGTTCCCCTATAATTCCCTCATCATTTTTATGTTTATGATCAGATAAACTATATGCTGTGGATCTAGATCTTAGAAAGGTAGATGCTGACTATGAATCTGTTGATCGATGCACTGATAGATATTTGTTGAGGCCCACTGGATTTGGAAGAACTACAACCTGACTGCTTCCTGGAAGTTGAGGTGGTGAGATCATTGCTTGTACTATGGGCTTGTTGTCAGGAAGGATCACTTTCTGAGAAGAGCATCCTTAGTAGTATGGAAAGTCAATGAGATAGAGGAGGACCCCACAGGACTTGGACTGCCACAGGGGCCGCCACAATGGGTGGCAACATAACAGTGTTTGTGAGGTTGGCACATTGTCGAGTGCTATCGTGTCCCTATGAATTCAGACTGACTCCATGGTCCCTATCAACAACACCATGCAGTCTGCGTTTCTATCATACTCTTAATCTGCTATTAAGCAGCAGCATGTAGCTCCATAGTTTCCAGAGTCCATCAATATATATTTCTTCCTCTTCAATTTCAAGGAATCCCTCATCTAAAATAGCATTTTACCCATTCAGTATTATTATGTTTGATTTGGTTAGTTCTTTTTGTACCCAGTTTAAGTTGTTGTTTTTTTTTTCCTATTCCATGAACTGGATGACAGCCTTCTGGTTTTATCTTTGCCTCTTACATAAAAGATTAACTCATCTCAAATAGACCCAACATTAGTGAATGAAGAGACCACCACTTCTCACTGTATTTCTGTGCCATTTTGGCTAACAATCACATAACTGCATATATGGGTCTCTTTCTGTGTTTGCCATTCTATTTCAAGAATATATGAGTATTGCTATCTATGCATGAACCAAGGTTACATTGCCTTATACTGCAATTGTTTATCACAAGTTGTGACAGTTGATAGATAGTGTGGGTCCACAAATTTTTCTTCAAGAGTCCCTATGTTATTCTTTGTTCTTTGTGCAGACAGCTAAAACCCATCACTTATTTGTCAACTTTGACATGCATACATGCTCACCAGCAAATTTGCTGGAGTTTAGATTGATATTTTATTGAATAAGAGGCCCTGCTGGGCAATCATTAAGGGCTGGATGACTACTGATCGCAAGGTTCCTGGTTCTAACCCACCAGCAACAGTATGAGACAAAACAGCTGACCTCTGTTCCCCATCAGATTACAGCCTGGAAAACCCTGATGGCAGAGTTCTACTTTGTCACATGGAGTCACCATGAATCATAATTGACTCCAGGCCGCACAACAACAGAAACCTAGATATGAACTTAATGGAGAATTTCTACCTTTGTAATATCAACTCAAAAAACCAAAGTCACTGCCAGTGAGTCAACTCCTACTCAAAGCGACCTCAGACAGGAGAGCGGAAGCATCCCTGTGTCTTTCTGAGGCTACAAATGTTTATGAGTGGGAAAAAAAGCTGCCTCTTTCTTCTGTAGAGCAGCTGATAGGCTCAAAACACTGATCTTGTAGTCCGCAGTCCGAGAACTCAGCCACTGTCCCTCCAGGGAACAACCTTCTTGTCTGTAGGTAAGGAACGTGGATTTTGCACCCACCACTCCAAGGGAACAAGAGAATGTGGACTACTTCTATACAGAATTGCCATTGTGGAAGCCCCAGCGGGCAGTCCTCTCTGGGATACAACTCGATGGCAAGTTTGAGTTCGATTCATAAGCACACCCTCTGTTTCAGATCCTTTGAAGGACTTGTCGTATTTCAAGTTGTCCAAGGAGGAGTTCTCAAGTATCTTTTTCTTAATTTTATTCTTAAAAAATGCAATGGGGCTGAGCCCCAGTGGCATAGTGGTTGTGTGCGGGACTGCGGCCCACTGGGACGGAGGTTCAATTCCAGCAGTGGGGCTGGGTCTCCTACTCCCACCACCGGACAGTAGTAATGCCCCCCCCCCAAAAAAAAAAACTAAAAAAAAACCCCCCAAAAATGTAATGATAGTGATTCACACTTACATTATGTGATTTCTAAAACTAGATTTTTGCCACATATTTCACAGGTGTTTGAAAATATCATATATTTCCTACAGGAATATACACACACATGAAGAGATAGTCAACCTCATCACCATCTCTTCAGATTTGATTCATCATATAATCCTGGAGGACAGAGCAGAAAAACCCCAGTGGATTTCACAGGGGCTGTCAATCTACCGAAGTGGAAAGCCTCATTTTCTCCCTCAGTGTAACTGATAGCTTAAAACTGTGGACCTTGAGGTTAGCAGTCCAACTTGTAACCCACTCTGCAACCAAAATATCTATCTCTGTGCACATCTCAATCTATAGCTTTATGGCTATCTCTGTCCCCATCTGCCGGTATATCATCAAATCTTTATCAGTCAAACATTCTCAAAAGTGGAATTAAGAGACAATAGAATACTTCCACAAACTTTTGAATCATGTGGTGTGTGTGTGTGTGTGTGTGTGTGTCTGTGTGTGTATCCTGGTGCTTGATAGTCTTACAAACCATCATGAGCTCTTCAGTCTTGTCCTACAGATTACTATAAGTCAAAATGAACTTACTGGTAATGGGACATGAGCACATTGTGTGTGTGCATGCTCTCCTATTTCCTTAAAATGCAGGTTCCAGTTCAGCATATGTGGTTTGGAAATTAAAACTCTCAGCAGTAGATCAAATTATAATAAACTAATTAGGAGCCCTGATTTTAATACATACATTTTTAAATATTGTTAAAATAATAAAAATTCAGCAACATTTGAACACATGTCTTGTCCAAAGCAGTGATTCTATAAGAATCACCTGGGGGTGTTGTTCACATGTAGCGTTTCTGTTTCTGTGTCTCCACAGTGCAGATGCAAAGTCTCCGCAGAAAATCAAGTTTAAATGAATTGGTTTAAAGTCCTGATTAAAATGTCTCCGTGTCTTCTATCACTGTTAAAAGAGATTAGGTCTTATTTATTTTGATTCCTATCTGCCTGTAATGGTATCTGGCCCAGAATGATTTTATTTTTCATGAGTGAACAAATATACTAAAACAAGAATAAATGAATAAATAAACTAAATCTATCATGAATAGGAGCTCTTTCCAAAATGATTGTGTTGCTAGACTTTCTCCTCAGTATTAAATTTTGCTTCAGCTTCTCAATGAGTAACCAGTTGTCATTGCACTCTTTCTGGCTCATGGCAACTCCACAGATAACAGCGTCCACTCGTGGTCCACAGTGCTGTAGACCTTCCCAGGCCGTTGATTTGGTTCCTATTCCCGGTGTCCCTCTGGGAAGACTCAGAACTCCAGACCTTTTATTTAGCCAAGCATGTTGCATTTGCGTGGACCAGAGACACTTTTCCCTTCTTTGAGATGCATAAAATCCTTGCAGTGGTTTCAAAATGTCACATACTTCAAAAAGCTTTCCAGAAATTATGGTAGAAATACCTATATTCCTTTCTCTCTCTCTCTCTTTCTCTTTCCTCCAAATGATCCTATAGAACTCCTTTCATTCCTTTAAATAGTGTCCCATGTGGTTCCAGGAATCTAGCTACCAGTGACCTCATGGCACCTAAGTTCGTACCATGTCTGAGAAGGGAATGATGCCAAGAGGCATAGTCGTTGGGGGCACACACATCAACGTGGAAATTATGTGAACCAGTTTTTGAGTCCTTAGGAGAACATGCAATTTCCATAAATTATTTCTAATAAGGCTACCAGAATTGCAAGATATGAACTCAGGTTGAGATGATTACAAAGTCCCCATGCCTTTTTATGTGCTACTGATACTGCCTCCCAGCAATGGGAAAAAAATGAATTAAACCTGAAAAATGCGTGATACCTTACACGTCAAGTGGAAAGAATTGCACTCTGATACTTTGAGTAATAAGTAATTAGATGATGAACTTATTATACTAGAATATGAAATAAGTGTTCTTTTATTGCTAGTACTTCTAGTTTACACTGTCTAATTCAATAAGCACATATCATGTTTGTTCCTTACTGCTTTGCATAATATTTTATATCATAATCATAACTTGACCATAATTCAGCCTTATTAAAAAGTGACAAGTCTTAGCTATTGGTGTGGTTGTTATTTCCCCCTCCCCCAGTTATTTGGATCTTAAATTCTTCTCTCCATTTAAAACCATTTGTAGTCTCTTTCCTTAGGTGAAAGATATGGCCTCTATTTAACATTTGAGCAAAAGCCTACAACTACTCAAATGAAACAATATAGTGCTGCTTATTTAATTCATAACATATGTTTTTTACCACAGGTTTGGGAAACTAGAAGGTGCTTAAGTCTCTCTAGATTGCTTTTTGTGAACCAATGCAGTGATAGACTCTACTGAGTGGGATAAGTATGTGTAAAGGATTCCATTCCAATTGCCTTGCACAAGAATCAGTTTGTCCTTCCTCTGAAACCCCATGGAGTTTTCAGCTGTACTGCAGGACTCCCAGGAGTGTAGAGGTGATGCACTGGGTTACTAACAACAAGGTTAGCAGTTTGAAACCACCAGTCACTCCTTTAGAGAAATATGGGATATTCTATTCTCATAATTAGAGTCGGGGAAATTCATAGGGACAGGTCTGCCCTGTCCTATACGCGCACTATGAGTCGGCGTCAACTTGATGGCAGTGAACTGTTTCTGTTGTTGCTTTCGTTTGGTTTGAGTTTTCATCTGGACCTGTCTTGTCTGAACCCGTCTTATGATTATGTATTATGCTCCTTTCCTTCTCTGTGTCATGATGGTGTGCATGGATTAAGAGCACAGAAAGCATGCAACTTGAGTTTGTATTATTCCACATCTTACAAATGCTGTAGGTATGGTAAGAGACCCTAGAACTTATCACTGAATCTCAGTAGCCTCGTTTCGAGTTGAAAAATGAACACGTGTTTGATGTTTCCACTTGTTTCTGGAAAATAATAGACAAATCTCATCACCATTACTAACCTGCAAGGTACTTGATGGCAGAAACTCTGTGACCCATTTGTCTTTCATTTTCATGGCTCCCATGATGACTGCAAAGGAAAGAGAACTTTGTGATTAGAAGAAGAAGGTTAATAGAGTCCAATTAGGAATTCTGCTTAGAAGATTTTGATCTCATCCCTTCAACAACCGCCCCTTTAACAAAGTGGGCCCATTCTTCAAAAGTTAGTGCAAAAGTTACCTATATCCAAGTGTTCCCTCTTTACTTAATTAGAGATAATTTTAATAAAGGTAATATTTACTACAACTTTTTGTTTTAGTTTATTTCTTGCTAACTTTCATTATGTACTTCAAAATGCAATGTTCTTCATGTTTCATTTAACCTCACTGAGTTCAGGGCCACATTTTGTTTGTCTTAGTTTGGGTCCTGTATTGGTCAAGTCCTAGACATCAGTGCTTCTTCATTTTTAGGATGTATTTTATTACTTACTAATAGACCAGTTCCACGGAAATAGCATGATATAAGCTCCCAGAAAACAAGATGGGAGCCAAAAAGGATTTCATTTGATCCACAGGCAGATACACTATATTTGCATTTGTGGGTTAATGAGTTTCATCACTTTTGGAAAATGAAAACATTATCTCTTCTAATGTGATCCCACCATCTTCTTCTTTTACTTTGGAAGGGTCTATAACGAGGTTTCAAAATGGAAAATCCCATTGTATATTACTTTCATTTTCTGACAGTCTATGTGAAGTCCCCTCTTTCATAGAACCCTTTTCTCCCATATGACTTTATCACAAAGTCCTTTTAAGTCAGTTTTTTTTCCCTCCTTGTGTCACAGTGTGAGAGTTTACTCACTGTGATCTCTCCTGGTATTCACAAATCCTGATTTCTATTAGGGCCAAATAAAAGTGAAAAATGCTAACAGTATATGTATAATTTCAGCTGTTTATATGCTCAGGTCTGCAAGGTTTACTTGACTGCTTTTTCTTGAAGACTTTTTTTTTCAGTCTTCTACTGACACTGTGCATATTTAATTCATTTTCATTTCATATTTTCTACAGCATTTTCTACAGTCATAGATATTTTAAAGTCTTTGTCTCATAGCTTCAATATCTATATGATCTGCAGGTAGACCTGGTTTTATTATTTGTTTTGCTTTTTCTCTCGGCTAGCATTCACCTTTGTCTGATCTCTCCCCTCTCCTGCAATTTGCCACTATAAAGATGGCAACGTGGAATCCCTGTGGACATGCTCTACCCTGTCACGTGAGGGTGTTATGAAGCAGAGTAAACTCCATGGCACTCAAAAATATCTATTAATAAACTGCTAAATAAAGAAAAAGCTATTAAAATAAGTACAGACTCATGCTCTTGACTCTAAAATTATCTCACTTCCTTCTTTGTCACTCCTTACTCTGACAGCAGACTTTCTGGAAGCACAGTGTGTTAATCACTTGCCTGCTAACCCACCAGTGTGTCATAGGAGAAGGAAGTGATCTCCTTCCTTAAAATCATACAGTCTTAGAACGCAAA
>PVJH01027101.1:0-29151 GCA_004026705.1 Nesogale talazaci | reverse complement strand
AATAATTATTCCTTGTCCTCCATTTAATATCCTTCTGGTCATAATATGCCAGGGTTTTGTCTTGCTTCTTTCTCATAACTAGCTAGACAGGGTTCACATCTCTTAACGTGGAGATCTTCGGCTCCATTTTTTACCTTTTCGCTATGTAACATGCCAGCTTTCTTTGTAATTTATTTTCACCTGAAGTGACACCTATTTCACCAAACTGAAGACATTGGCATCTTATCAAAGATTAAATCTGAAAAATATCTATCAATCCCAAAATGGCACATCTGGATTTTAAAATCAATTTGAAGTAATCGGCCTTATCAAATGCTTTCATGAGGTTTCCAGAGCCATGTAAAGTCAATGGATCTTGCATTACAACATGATGAAGATTCATGGCTAAGAATGACGCTTGCTGAAGACTTTACTTCCGTGATCATGTCACGATCTTGCTTTAAGTTATCGCTGTTAACAAAAAATAAAACTAAATAAACACCTTGGGTCTGAAGGCTAAAACACCAACTTTCCTCTTTAGTTTTAAACTTATACTTTTTTTTTTTTTTTTGTGGGCATCACTGCTCTACGGTGGTGGGAGGAGGCCCAGCCCCACTGCTGGAATTGAACCTCCGTCCCAGTGGGCCGCAGTCCCGCGCACAACCACTACGCCACCGGGGCTCAGCCCCTAAACTTATACTTTTTAATATGCACTTTTCCTTTTGGTCTCATTAGGTTACTCACTAAGGGGTTTTGTTCATGCCATGCTACACACACACACACACACACACACACAAAATAACCACTTAACAACAGCATCATGATATAAGAACTAAGACCTAATGTCTGTTTAGGATTAGGGTAAGAAAGAGATAGAACGGAAAATAATAATAACTAATTGCTATTAGATTAGAGGTAGGGGCTCAGTCATGCCCCTCCCCCGGATTTCTTGTTATATTTTCTTTCCCTATCATCTCAACTTCCCTGCTTACTTATATTGAAACACAGAGAAACCAGTAACACAAATTGAAGTGGGTGACACCCCCCAGTGGTGGTGCATCTCTGAGATATACTCTAAGATAAGCACATGTAAACATCAAGTAACAGAATGACCATCAGAGGATCGCATCTCTTAATACAGTATACAGGGCGTTGATGTGGCCAGACCTTGTTTGTCTGCCAACCAACAGTACACCGTTCTTTTTCCTTTAAATAATAGTTTTATTAACCTATTTTACACATTCCAATATATTCCAATATATCCATTCACATTCAGTTCTGTTGTTCCATCCATCAGGTACGGTTATGAAATCATCAATGCTAGCTGAACCCTGGTGGTGCAGCGGTTGTGTGCATAACTGCAGCCCACAGGGTTGATGGTTCAAATCCAGCAGCAACTCTCCAGGAGCAAGGCTGGGTTTCCTACTCCTACCAACGGAGTGATATGAAAGAGAAAAATCATCAATACTATCCTATCCACTGCCTCCTTGTCTTCCACTCCTATTGTGCTCTCAAGGAAAATCACCACTCCTGTCGCTGTCTCTGAGGGAGTCAATCATCTTGACCTTCATGTGCTGAGGGATCCTAAATATACAAATAAGCATAGGGAGATTTAGTGTGAACAATGAGGTAAACCATATAAAAACCTAATTACAAAGGGGAGGAAATATTAAAGAACTAGAAGATAGTTACATGTTTCATGAGTGCCATACCTCATCCTGGATTTATCATCCCTTCTGTGTGGCCCTTCTGAGAGGGACTGTCTAATCACCTTGCATATAGGACAAGGATATAAAACCATGCCCTTCAGAGTGTTTCCTAGCTAGAGGAGTTCGCATGAAATGGATCCAGTTATTTGATAGGAATCTTTTGGGACTGTGGCAGTCACCTAATCTGGTGTCAATTTGAGGAGTAAGAGTGTAGGGGTAGAGTCTAGACTCTAGAGTCTAGAGTCAATCTGGATATAACCAATGAGACCTCTGTGTTGGCACAGCTTTTTCTAAGAATTCTGGGAAATGTAGTACTTCCTTCTTGGAAGCCGGAAACACTCACTCCCTTTGATACATTCAAATGACAAGGCTGACTCCCTGAAAGATTCCTGAGAAGAAACCAAATGAACCCACCCTGGTGCAGCCCTAAGATCGGAGAAGCCATGCAGACAGCCCTGCCAGCACTGCGATGTTTACAACATCACTGGGTCCAAAGATGTTCTACCCACTGGCCTACGATCTTTTACATTTTGCAACATTGTATATATTTGGTGAGTCTGAAGAAAACTTTATAGATTGGTATCAGACATATGGGTTAATATCTGGATTGAGACTTGTGGACTTGATCTGGACTAGGCTGGGACGTTTCCTCAATGTTCAATTGCTCTTGTATATAAATCTCTTTCTTATACACATAAGAGTTTCTATGGATTTGTTTCTCTAGTCTACCCAGACTGACATAGTGATATAGTAGGTTGGGCATTGGACTGTGAATAGAAAGTGCAAATGCTCAAACCTCTATCTGTGCTGCAGAAGAAAGCTAAGACTTCTGCTCCTTTATGGATTTATATGCTTGTCTTTTAGGGTCACCATCAGTCTGAATTGACTTGATGGAAGTGAGTTTATGAGAGCTACTTTAATACTAATAAGATTTTAATATAAAATCACACATTATGTTGGCCTTGCTCATAGACCTCGGCTATCCATTAAAAAGAAGTGTGGTGGTAAAGCCTGTGAATAAATATATATAAATTGTAAAATTAATCAATTTTAGTATATGTGCTGCCAACGCAAGCACAAATTGTAAAATTAATCAAACAAAAAATCTACCACTCGCAAGAGCTTAGACTTGTGTCAGACATCTTCTCACTTTAAGAGAGTCTCACTTGTAGCTCTCACTTCCATTGTCCTGAGGAGACCAGGCGACGATTGTCGTTAGGAGTTGGGCTGCTGATAGAAGGTTATCAGTTCAAAACCACCAGTTCCTCTGTGGGGGGGAAAATAGACATTCTAGTCCTATAAATTTACAGCCTTAGAAACTCACAGGGGCAATTTTATGCTGTCCTAAAACGTGGGAGTGGGGAAGAACACTAGAACTGATTGTGATTGCACAACTCGTTTTAAAGATGATTTAACTATGGGGAAGGCAGAGATGCTCTAAGATGAATGTGCTGGTTGCTGTACAGTGCCCCTTGCTACCATTGAACGTCTGAACTATTGAATTGTATGGTATTTAAATTATATGCCAATAAAACTATTAGGGGAAAAACAATATCTTACAAGAGAAAAAATATTAGGTTGGAAATTATTTGCTTTTTCACTAAGTATTTTCTACAGACTTTAAGTATCCCTGAAAAGAGATGTTCAAGAAATAGTATTGTGAGTTTTATGAGACTTTAAAAACATTGTGTATTTATATAAATGTATGTATATGCCACGATCAAGATGTAAGTGCAAGAATAAGAGCTGAAATTTTACAGTCTGGGTATGTTGGAATATTTTTCCCCAATGGAAAGAGATACAAAATAAAAACTAAATAGAGAACTAAGACCTGCCATGAAAATGCATAGGGTTATGAAGAGAATGGATATTTCTACCATTTGTATTGAGTTACTAACTTTCATGGGAGGTTGATCAAATTTTAAAAGGAAACTTTCATTTTAGAATGAGGTATATGAATGGACCTCAGAAGTCTGCCTGGCTTAATTATTTAATTGAGCCTTTTTATATAGAAAAATTGCTAAGGATATAAATCTCTACACTAGTAGTAGCTCCATTTTCTTATTCCTTGACACTTCTCTCCCAGTAAAAACAATTCTGTTGAATAGAGATCTTTATAATATGTAGGAACAATACAGGAGAGAAAAGTACGAATAATCAATCAAGAAATCTTTACAGATATTAAATGAAAGAAACAAATAATTAACCATGCAACAGCAACTGATCATCTCTTATTCAGAACTGCACAAACCCAATGGAACAAGCTAGTAATGTCAAATACATTGTACCTATCAAACAATTTGATGTTAAAGTGTAATTACTGATTATTACATTTCATTTCTCTGTTTATGATTGACTACTACCCAAGTATCAAGTATAGCTTTAGGCTTTGAAGATGCAGGTCTAAAATCACCATTCTACCTCTAGAAATTTATAGTTCAACAGACAAGGTAAACAAACACCACACAGAAAAGGATAGGGTAGAAATTATTGCCCTGGAGCAGAAACATTCAGCATGTAAGTGATATGGTGAACAGAGTGAACGATGAAGAATCAATTGATGGCAAGTCATAGGAAGACTTCTGAAAACAACAAGAACTGAGAGAGCAGTGGGTAGTAGACAGTCAATGAAAGTAGTGGGAATAGCCAATCACACAGATAAAGTAAAAATGTGCAAAATGCAAATATTTGAAGCTATATGATTCAAAACATGCAAATTGATATTCATGTCTCACAGAAAATTTATTCATGCATTTAGTCATTCATTTAAACCACGTAGAGATATAATAGTGAACAAACAGGGGAAATCTTTTTTAAGATTTGGTGAAGAGCTGTGTTAGTTATCGAATCTGGTGTCAATTTGAGACTTGAGAGGATTAGGAGTGTAGAGCTGGAGTCTAGTCTGTCAATCAGATTGTAGCCAATGGAGCCTCTATGTGGGCATGACCTTCTCCTGAGAATTCTGGGAATTTCTGTATGTTCTCTTTGAAGATGGATGGGAGACACTTCTTTCCGTGTAGTTGACCAAACACATGGAACTGTGTGAGTGCCCTGAACCAGAGAAGCCGCAGAGACCCTTGCCAGCACTGAGAAGCTTACAATACCACGGGATCCAGGAGACTTCATTCCAATCCACTTATCTGTGATCTTCCTGCATTCAGTAACATTGCATGTGTTTCATGAGTCTCAAGAGGATTTCATAGATTGGTATCGGACATATGGGCTAATATTGGACTTATGGGCTTGATCTGGACTGGGCTGGGATGCTTTCTTAATGTACAATTACCCTTTATATAAACTCTTCTATACATAAGCATTTCTATGGTCTACCTGGACTAACATGAGGGCTATACAATGTGGCATTGGTTTTACATTCATCAATGCATACACATTTTGCTTTCAATTTATTCAATACAATGCTTACTTCTTCCTTGTGTATCTTCTTTACATTTCTCCTTCATTCTTAATCCTTTGAGCTTTGAGGTGAAAGCTCCCTCTTGATCTCAAATGGCCAATTATTCTAATATGGGGTAAATTCAGTTCCAGATTTTAAGGGTGACAAAGGGCCACAGTCTTGAGGCTTCCACCAAATGTTCTCTCTCTAACCAATAACCCAACTTTAATAAAATTTAAAGCATATTCAAGTGAAGCAAGATTTAAGTAGGCAATTTGTAATTAATTAATGGTTATAACAATGACAAATGCATGAAAGGAAAAAGTAATGGTGCCCTTTAAGTAAGGTTCTGGGGAGGGAGCTAAATTGGTCTGGATTTAGGAAAAGTCATTTGTGTAGAATGGACAGAAGTTATCTAAGAGACATGGATCAAGGAGGAGAGATTGAGCATCCTAGTCAAACTGAACATGTTAGCTGAAGACCTTGAAGCAGAAAGGATCAGAAAGGCACCTCTGAAAGTCAGAAAGTACATCAAAAAGCTGAGAGGAGGGCAGAATCGAGTGAGATCAAGAGACGTCAAAGGGGCAGGTCATGCAAAGATATATAGGCCTAATTAATAATTTTGTCTAATTCTAGGAGCATTGGGAAATCACTGAAGGGTTTTCTTCAGAGGAGCCACATGATTCAATTTGAAAATATAAAAAGGTCATTCAGTCACACTGTGGCCAATAGATCATATTTCAGCCAAAGTGGATGTGTGATTCTACTTCTAAGCTATATCAATGAGTCTCATAGTACCATAAACCAGCATCATGATCCTAGCATAGGAAATAAATGGGAAAAAATGAAAGATATTTAGAAATATTCAGTAGCAGCTCCCAATGTTTGCTAGGTGAAAAATGAAAAGAGCATGAAAGTGTTTAGTGTCTGCTTTCCAGTAACTGAGTCATTTATAATTAACTCAATTGGGAACACTGGAAATGAAAAGGTATTGAAGAGATAGATATCACTATATCATGAGTGTATTAATTTGATGTGCCTGAGTACATACAAATCAGAATTTTAAGTAGGCTGCTTCATCAAGAACTTAAAGAAGACTTATATTACAAAGGTGTAAACATGGGGGTTATCAAAGAATAAATGATTAAAAATGTTCTAAAAGCAAGACGATAAGATCCCTTAAGGAAATATGGTGAATTAAATGAGAAGAGGGAGACTCTGCAAGAGCCCGTGACTCCAACATTTCAAGGGAGACTCCACAAAGGTGACTTGGAAGCATGGCTAGAGAGATGGAACAGTGTGTTAGTTATAAAGGTGGGGGAGGAAAGAATGTTCATGGAAATCAGAGTCAGTTAATATTTCAGCAAAGGAATAGTGATCCACTAAATCAATTGAAAGATCAAATAAGATTAGAACTTTGATAGTCTGATAAACTTCCCAACATGAAAAAATTTGCTACTTTAAGAGCTATTTCAGCTATATATTGGGCATAGAAGAAAATTTGGAGCATTAGCAAGAGTGGATGAGAGGTGAGAGAGTGGAGTGGAAAAAAAAGAAAAGATTTTTGAAAAATTTGACCCTAAAGAGCAGAACAGTAGTAGAGCAGTAAATGAAGGGAATAGGGGATCAAGAGCGAGCCTTGGAGAGATGCAGAGGTTGGCTCTTGAAGAGCCTTGCATGCAGTGCTGAAAATGATGGATTTTTATCTTCAAAGGACAGTAAAAATAATAGAGACATGAAGCATGTCTCTGATGTTTCTTGGTTTGGAATCCATACAATTCCTTGAGAGCAGGAACAGAAAGGAAATACATTTCTGAAAATTATGTACTTTTATTGAATTTTAAATGCTGAAAGAATCCACACATGCATGAGCCAGTAGCTGATACATTTATAAGTTTCTTAAGAGAACTATATGGGTAATCAAGCTAGAGAGAGAAAAGAATAAGTAAATACTGCATTAAAACTGAGTGGCACTGACCTTATCAAAGAAAGAAAAGTCTATCCCTAACCAGAAATGGGAAAGCTATTTTCACTAAAGAGTTAAGATTGCAGTCTGTTTGGAAGGACAGGTAAAATCTGTAGAAAGGGAGATTAGGTGCTGTTGTGCCTCTTGGCAAAGCAACCTGTGCATTGTTGGAAGAGAGAAGCAAGGTCAAGGCAACACAAATCAAAAAGGGAGTCAGAATGGAAGACTTTTCCAAACTTGTTTTGAGTTAAATCCTACCATCTTCACATTGATTTGTAAAGTCACATGCACACAGGCAGTCAAACAAGTACACGTGCATTTGCTCACACACAAAATTGGAAGTAAAAAGTGAGAATTTGCAGAGGAATGAATGAGACAACTGGTCAGTGAGACATACTTTTGATCACATAACTGCTGGAAACTGCAGCATGAAAAACAGTTGACTTTAAACAAAATGATGTTTCCCATCTGTCATGATTGACATTTAAAAGTGCCATCCTAACTGTTATCTTATGTTGTCTTTCTATTCACAGTGAGTTTCAGAGAGAGAGACTAAAATTATATGAGGATAAGTAAAAGTTACTCTTATAGTTATGTGAACAGGTTCATACCTGTTGGCACACGCACAAGTCTATTCTAATGAAAACATGTCTAAACATGTTGATGTGATCAGTGGATGACTACAGAAAAGTTTTCTCTGGAACCCACTTGTCTTCATCTTGTTAAAGTGCCTTCCCCACCCCAATCCCACTGCCCAAAAAAGATGCTTTCTTCGTGTCCAAGGACAAAAATTGGGTTCAGGGGAAATAACTTTTTAAATATATCTTCTCAAATCATTGAAGCTCTGCAAAAAATGTACAGAAATGCTGTTTCACATGACAGTGCAGTATTAGAGGCACTGATATTAAGGGGTACACATAGAAAGAGAATGATGATGGTAGTATCATTTTTATATGGTACAGTTTTACATGGACCAGCATATTTGGGGAAGACTTCAAAGATGATTCTAGTCCTTAAACGTGCCCAAGCTGCTATTGTTGATAGGGTGTAAATTGAAGTGTGAAGAATCCTTTGCAGTAGTTTGCTTGATATAATTGATCCATGGGTTAATATAATATTTGTAAGAGCCCTCAACAAAAAAAGATCAATTTTAAAAACAAAAGAAATACAGACCAAAATAAGTATAGTTTTATATGGACCAGGGTATTTGGGGAAGACTTCAAAGATGAATTCAAAGCAGAGAGAGTGTCTTAGAAGGTTATGGTGACTATTTGGAGGGTTTCAAAGGAGTAATCTTCCAGGACACAGAATGATCAAAGAGATTTAGTTTGTAGACGTTTTCCAGAAAAAAAATAAAAAGAAAACTGCATTAGTTAGAAGATTGGGAAATTTCCCACCAAGGAATTTGTATTAGACTGGATAGACTTGAGAAACAAATTCATAAACATTTGTGAATTAAAAAAAGAGGTTTTTATCCAAGAGGAAATGAACATTAAGAAAACATCTCAGCCCAGTCCAGATCAAGTCCACAAGTCTGATATTAGCCCATATGTCCAATAGCAATCCAAAAAATCCTCTTCAGACTCACAAAGCACATGCAGTTATGCCAAATGCAGGATGATCACAGATCAGTGGGTAGAAAGTCCTTGGATCCGGTGGTGGTATAAGTATCTCAGCGCTGGCAGGGGTCTCCATATGGCTGCTCTAGCACCCAGCATTGCATCAGGATAGGTCCATGTGGCTTCTCCTCAGGGATAGCCCACAGGAAGTGAGCCTTGTCAGTGGAGTGTCTCCAAGGGAGTGAACTGAGAGAGATAGTGTCTCCTGGCTTCAAAGGGACTCTACCGCCCGATTGCCCAGAATTCTCAGAGATTTCATTGGTTATCTCCAGATTGACAGGTTAGACTCCAGCTCTACATTCTTAAGCCTCAAATTGATACCAGATTAGGTGACTGCCACAGAATTCTTTATCAATTTCAAATTTGTATTTGCCCGTTCCTCCAGAGCATCGTGGCCTGTCCTATGAGTTTTGCCGGGAAATATTTCCCTACCTATGCCACAGCTCTAATCTGACCCCTTCAGACTTATTTCTGTTCCAAAAGCTCAAAAAGTCTTGCAAAAGAACATGATTCTTGTCCCTTGAAGATACCCAAACTGCTATTGCTGACAAGATGTAAATTGAAGTGTGAAGAATCCTTTGGGAAAGGTTACTTCTGCAGAAGTATATGAAATAGATGGAGGCTATGTCAAAAACAATCGCTTCAGATTTTGCTCTATTTGTTTGATCAAGATTTCTATGATTTTGTAGCAACTCTTCTTTATATAGTAAGTGACCTAGAGAGATTTGAACTGTGTTCTTCTAATTTTCATTCCAAATAATTTCCACTGTTCATCTATCACTCAGCCACAAAGGTACTTTTGAGAATTAAGCTAGATTATTTTGTACTTTTGTTCTCCCCCACTCCCCCACCGACCTGCTTTTCCAATTAAGTGTTTCAATTACTCGAAAAGACTCATTCTGCAGAGATGAGTCCTCAGCAACTCCCGGAAAGGAACCAGTGATGACTATAATGACCAGTTCATCAGCAGCCCCTTCAATGCCTTAAATATGAGAAATCGGTCCTTAGAGAAATATTGCTATTTTTAAATGCTTTCTGACCCTATGAATATGTAATAAAATCCATGTGTAACTACAGATGGTTGCTTGGACTCAACTGTACCTGTTTATTGGGGTTTCCATGGAAGTGGAGACACAGTCTATTTTTAAAAATTCATCTACAGAGGCGTGTGGAAATCAAACACTGAAAAGATTGTTGATGTTTGTGTGTTTTACCCTGGGAAAAATTTCACACTTCAGCGAGTGGTAACAATGACAATGACTCTGAAAAATTAGGTTCTTAAGCCTGTCACATAAAAATTATATCTGGATTTAAGAAACATTCATAATGTTGTACAACACATTCTGGTTTATTACCAGATGTTTGGCAGTGTGTATTTGATAACTATGAATTTTTAACCAATTTCTCTCAGTTTTCATCTTTAACAAATTGTTACTGGATGACAAATAGGTGGTATCATCTATAAAAGCTTTCTAGCATTTACTTGTGCTAACTAGGCCCTTAATTTAGCCATGAAGTGGTGTGAAATCACAAGCTCTTATCACCTATTCATTAATCATATGCAACATAAAACCAGATTTGTACTTACAGAGAAGGAATTGGGAGAGAGAAGGGTTATGCTGATATACATATTTATAGATGCATAACAATAGCAAGACCTTTACTAATAAAAATCACAGATGTTACCAAGAGGAGATGATATCCCAAGGATCTCAGAGATCTTGTTCCAAGAATCATATGCAGTGTAATGAAGTGAATAGGGAAACTTGGCTTCCAGTTCCAAACTGCTACTTCAAAACAGATAGAACCGGTAGACGTAAGTTTTCAACCAAGAGAGAAGAATAGGCAGTGTGTGAAATGACTACTAAAACCAGACAAAGACCATGAAATGCTGCTGTCTATTTGGCAACAACCACCACTGATCACTGAGAAATGGGAAACAGAAGAGATTAAATGCTATTAAAGCACAGGCATAGGTAATAAACATGGAGATAGAATTTAATCATAAAAATACTTAACCAAAAAAAAGACAGAAAGGGAACAAAAACAAAGAGCAAATGGCAAAACAATAGCCTTCAGCTTACCTATATTAATAATCACATTAAGTGTAAGAGCTTGAAGTACCCAAACTCAATGTACAAATTGTCACTTGAGATGCAAAAAAACACAAAAGATCCTGCTACATGGTTCATCCATTTCATACCAAGATATTTTTCTCAAATGCAGTTAAAACATAGGTACATACAAAACTCTGAACAACTTTATTTGTAATGACTAAAACACTGTAAAACAAGACAAATGCTCATTAAAAGGTGAACAATCATGATGTATGGAATGTTATAAGAGCCTCCAATAAAACGATTTAAAATAATAATAAGTAAAAGGTGAACAAACAAACAATCGGTACTAGAATGGAATACTACATCTCTCCAATGAAAAGGAATCCATGCCACCAAGAATTAATTTCACTATCATTACATTGAGTGGAAAAAGTGAAACACAGTAAAAAGCCAAGCTGGGAGATTCATTTGAATAAATCTACAGGAAACATAAACTAATACAGGTGTAGAACACAGATCCCTGTTTGCCTGGTGGTGGGATGGGAGTTGTACAGGGAAAGAAGTGGTCTGTGGGGAAGTGCAGGATACAGGACTTGGGGAGTCATGAATATCTTGGCTGTGGATGGCTTCACAAATGTAGCGTTGCATTACATATATTTATATATATATGTGTGCTCATTTTATTGTATATTTTGTAGGCATCACTGCCCAATGGTAAGAGTAGGAGGCCCAGCCTTGCTCCTGAGAGCTGCTGTTGGATTTGAACCGACAACCCTGTGGGACGCAATCCTGCACACAACCAGGAGGCCACCGGGGCTCAGATGCTCATTTTATTTTTATGTCAATTAGAATGCAACAATTAAAATTATAAAATTTAAAGTTTTTACATAGTATTGAAACTTGAATTAACTGGTCTATAAACTGGTGATAACAACTCTACTGGTTTTATAATGTTACGGCATGGCTTATAGGAAGTATGAATGTGTAAGAGGCAATAACATGTTGCCTAGCACATGGGAAGAACTCAGTGAGGGTCGTCATCAGGTTTCTTTGTAAAGTGCCAGATGGTGTATTCTCCTTCCTTCTACTCCCCACTGT
Organism: Nesogale talazaci; assembly: GCA_004026705.1. Taxonomy (NCBI): domain Eukaryota; kingdom Metazoa; phylum Chordata; class Mammalia; order Afrosoricida; family Tenrecidae; genus Nesogale; species Nesogale talazaci. Next base: position 17,326 of record PVJH01027101.1, on the reverse strand, counting down.
CAGTCGATAGCACAGTGCACATGCCCATGAACTTTTATCATGCCTCATAAGACAAGGCATCATGGAAGCACCTCTGTGTTTGTTGACAAGAAATTAATCTTTCAACATTGTGGGCCTGTCTAAGGCTTGGCTGCAATAAAGGAGCTCATATGTGTTCTTCCTGCCCTGCTGCCTGTCTGCAGGAGCAGAAGTGCTATTGGGTCAGGATTCCTGGACAGTGACAGCCGTCAGATGGACACAAACTGCACCTAGAGTCACTCTCAGGAAGCATTTTGATCTTTTGAGATCTCAAGTCTAAAGTGAGGAAATTTATCAAAAACCTCTGTTTTGTGGCCATTTTTCCCAATGCTTGTGTGTAATCTTTATGAAGCACAGGTAGTATAAGGAGTTACACACTGAACCATAGTTATACTTGTCAACTGTTCCAAACTACCAGCTGGGCCACAGGAGAAAAATGGGGCATTTTACTTTCCATAAAGAGTTACAGTCAGTTCTTCAATCCTTCCTCCCTTGCACCACTGGGATCCCACCTCTACCTTCCAAATCCAGCTAGACCAGGACATGTACATTGGAGCCAAAAACCTGGGGAATCCAGGACAGTTGATTCCTTTAGACCAGTGGTGAGAGTGGTGATACCGGGAGGGTGGAGGGAAAGTGGGGTAGGAAGGGGGAACTGATTATAAGGATGTGCATGTAACCTCCTCCCTGAGGTATGGACAACATGAAAGTGGGTGAAGGGACACATCGGACAGTGTACAATATGACAAAATAATGATAACTTGTAAATTATTAAGGGTTCATGAGGGAGAGAGTGCTTGTCCGGGTAGACTGGAGAAACAAATTCACAAGCGCACATATGGATATAAGGGAGAGGTTTATATGCAAGAGAAATGGAACATTGAGAAAGCATCCCAACCCAGTCCAGTCCAAGTTCATAAGTCTGATATTAGCCCATCCAGTAGTCCTCTTCAGACTCACGAAGCACATGCAATGATGCTAGGACAATCACAGGCCAGTGGGTGCAGAATCTTGTGTGTCCAGTGGCGGTAGAAGTATCTCAGCCCTGGCAGGGTTCTCCCAAGCTACTCAGCACTGGCACGAGTCTCCACATGTCTCCACATGGCTTCTCCAGCCCAGAGGTCTGGTTCCATCAGGGTATGCTCATGTGACTTCTCCCCCAACTTTTCCAGGATTCAGGGTCTATCAGGATGCTATTATCTTGTCTTGTGAGTAGAACGTCTTCCAAGGACTGAATAAGTGAGTCTATTACCTCCAAGGGGAAATACCACGAGATTTCTCAGAATTCTTGGGAGAAAGCCATGCCCACACAGAGGTCTCATTGGCTATCTCCAGATTGACAGGCTACACTCCACCCCTATACTTCCAATCATGAAATTGACACCAAAGTGCATGACAGACACAGAGGGGGAGTGGGGAGAGAGGGGAAATGGGGAGCTGATACCAAGGGCCTAAGTTGAAGGAGGATGTTTCAAGAATGATGATGACACAAATGCACAAACGTGGTCTGCACACAATGGATGAATGTATTGATCCTGATGGGATTTGTATGAGCTCCCAGAAAAGTGATTTTTAAAAAAAAAGGACCCATAATAACTATGGATTATAATAATATCTATAAGAGTTTCCAATAAATTGTTAAAATAAAAATAAATAAAATTTTCAAAGAATTGCAGTCTCAGAAATCCATAGGGCCATAAGGTCAGCTCTAGCCTGCTTTGAGCTTCATTATAAATCAGAATCGACCTGATGAGAATGGGTTGGCTTGGGTTTACGTGTGTTTCTGGTGATATTAAGACACATCTTGGTGAGAAATGTTTTTAATTTTCTAGTATCTCTCCTCTATTAGTAGTACTTCCAGTGTTCTTTCAATCCCAATGCGTTTGCGGTATTCTTCAGATCTCAATATACCTTTATATAGGCATCAAAATGGTCCTCAATATAGCTCTGTCTAATGCGTAGGCCTCTGTGTTCGTGATTTTTCATTTGTTAATGTCTTTCTGACTTTGCCACTGCTAATTGTTTTTCTTGGAAGTGCTATTCATTCTTTGGCTGTGTACCATGCTCACATTAGAAGTACAGTTTTCAGGAATCTTCCTCCTCTTTTCCTACAAGTAACCATTCTTGCTTACTCATTCAAATATTTTCCTCCCACTCATTCAACTTAGGAATGTTGAATTTGTACAACACGGATATCCAAACCTTTCTTACAAAACATCAAGCAAGCTGTTAAAGGATAAATATGAATCGCCTTTTTTTCCTTTGAGACTGTACTTAATTACAGCTTTATGAAATTAGGAATCCCTCAGTAGCACAAATAGTTAGCACATCTGGATACTAACTGAAGAGCTGGTGGTTCCAGTCCACATATTGTTACTTTGAAGGAAATGTCTGGTCATGCGATCTTTAAAATCAGTCATGGAAAACCTTACATGACACAGTTCTGACGTACGTGGAATTACCAGGAGTTGGAATTGAATCAATAGCAACTGGCTTGTCTGTGTGTTGCTGCCTGATGAATTAACCATTGAAAGAAATGTTTTGGTGCCAATTTCATTTGCTGACTTAAAATTTTATTTTATATTCATGTCAATAATGGCACCAAAATTGAGTAATTGAAGTGAGGGAGCCCTCTTTAACTGACAGCTAAATTAAGGCTTCCTTAAAAATGTGTTTGTGTGCTTGCTTGCTTTTACAGTGAAGAGGTAGAAAGGGAGAATTTAAAAGGGGGTAATAAATTCCTTGGAGGAAGAAGCAAAGAGCAGAGAGAGTAAATTCTGTGATTAAAATCGTTTTCCCCTTTGAAGTAATTTTCTTTATCTACAGGATGCATGCCCTAAAGCCTTTAATATTTTTGTGCACACATTACTAGTGAATTAGGAATTAGGACTATCCTGAATAGCAATCTGTCTCAAACTATAGGTCATCATTCTCCTATCTCAAAATTACTGGGTGTCACTGGTGAAAATGAAAATTCCTGGACCCCTCCTACTGTATGTCTTACACTAAAAGACATTCCACTAACTACATCAGAATCTATTAGCATCTCAATAGGAATATGGCTCAGGTAGTCACATTTTTATCAGGCTTTCAATGTCTCTCCACTCCCCCACTTCTACTTTAAGAACCGGTTTCTTTAAGCTCTGTGACTTAGGGAAAAGCAGATGATGATAAGACTCTACTTAGAGAGAAAGATGGTGAGCCAGATAGGTCACAAGAATGTGGTAGAAAGTCTAACTGATGAGTCCAGGGGTGTCCTGTTGAAGTCATTGTAAAGGAAGGAGGCAGAGTGAAGATGAAAACAGTGTCCTGTTAAAGATAGGAGAACTAGTTCCGAAAAGTACTCATTTATCCTGGGAAGCTCTCAAATGCTCGCTATGACCAAAATCCAAACTCACTGCCGTTGCATGACTACTGGGTCATAGAAATCTGACAGAACAGGGCAGAACTGTCCCTGTGAGTTTCCACAACTCTTTGTGGGAATAGAAAGCCCAGCCTTCCTCCCAGGGAGCACTGCCATATGCATGTCAGCTTCAATCACTTTATGATGCTATTCAATTTCATGAGAGTTAACAGTGATCACATCAAACTAGAACTGTGCCCCATCATGTTTTCAGTGGATTATTTTTCAGAAATCACCAAGTCTTTTTATAGAGGTGCTTCTGGGTAGACAGACATAGCCAACCTTTCAGCTAGAAGAGAACCATTAATCAGACCATTTTCTTTCATTAAAAGATCATTTTATTGGGATCTCTTACAGCTCATAACAATCTATACATCAATTGTATGGATCATACATATTTTTACATATGTTGCCATCATTATTTTCTAAACATTTATTTTTCTATTTAGCCCTTGATATCAGCTCCTCTTTTATGCCTCCCTCCACTCTCATGCCCCCTGGATAAATGATAAATTGTTATTATTTTTATATCTTATGCCAATTATTATTTCTCTTCCCTTACTGTTTCTGTTGTTTGTCCCCCTGGGCCCAGAGAGAGGATGAGGAGCAATGGGGGGGGGAGGGGGGACATTTGTCCAGAGATCAATCAGTTCCCCTTCCTCCCCTCTTCTCTCACCTTCCCCATACCCTCTTGGTGTAGCTATATACTAATTAGGAAGATTTTCCAAATGCCAATAGGTTTTGCAAATGTCATCCACAAGGATACATTTCAGAAAGGGGAGAAAAGAAATAGGTACAGAGAAAAGAACTAATTGTGAAATTAGCCCAGTCATCTGGACAAGAAATTATAGGGCCTGCATTTGATTTTAGCCCTTGAAATAGAAGAAGAAACAGGGTCTGAAACACTATGGACATGAGGGGAACTCAGCATCTGGTGGGAAAGAGGGAATGGTGTAAGGATAATGGGGAAGGTTGAATGAGTTAAAGTTCTCAGGATAGAAAAAGGAAAGAAAATCACAATTGTATTAACAAAGACAGGAATCTTAGAGGAATATGCTGTAAAAAAAAAAATTTAATAGTCTACCAATTTGTTTTAAAATACAAGAAAATACTTCTGATGCATATTCCATTTATTTTAATTATTTATGTGTCAGTCTTCCTCCCGTCTAGAAGACTTGAAGTACCTTGAAGAGAACATATAACCCTCAGAGGTTTCTAGTGTTTATTAATACCAGTGTAGGAACTCATGTAGGATGAATTACATGAAAACACATAATTTCTTCTGATTTTAATCACATCAACCCTTATGGTCTATGAGGAGCACCGGGGCTCTCCACAAGGTTAGCGGCTTGAAACCATGAGCCACTCTGTGGGAGAAAAACAGGGTTTTCCACTTCAGCAAACAGTCACAGGAATACAGTGACACTTCTACTCTGTCCCACAGGGTCACTGTGAGTTGGCATTAACCAATGACAGGGAGTCAGTCATTTCTGTTTACTCTGTCCCCACTTCCCATTCACAGATGATAATATGTCTATCTGCACAACCTCCGTGAAACCAACATTCTTCTGAGAAATTTGTTATTTATTTTTGTCTTTAGTTTTTTAAAAATTGTTCCAATGTAGTCAAGGTAGAACAGCTGTGGGACACCCTTCAAAATGAAAGACCTCCAAATCTAATATGTGAAAGCTGCTAGGGGTTAGAATTGACTCAATGGCAGTGTGTTGTATAATGATTTCTCTACCTCGCCTGCAAGACTGACCAGTCCAAAGAATTGCTGTCTTTGTAAGGCGTGTCCAGGGTTACTGAACCATGTGACTTCATCCCCTGCATCAGTGATAGGAGATGCTCAGAGCAACGTGCCTCTCTACGTATAATTCTCTCTTGACCTCAGCTGTGTAATTACAGTTTGGCTAGAGTTTAGTCTTAGCCAGTTATGCATGATCCTTCGTTCTTAATAATGAATCTCCAGGGATAAAGTGAACACTGGCAGCCTTCAGACAGGCTGCCTGCGCTTCCCTTTGTAAGTACAGCTGAGGTCAGGCAAGTCTGGTAAAGGGCCAGGAGAAGCCCCTGGAGATAATCAAATCATTTGCAATTAGATTTTTTTCCCCTTCCTAGGTCATACAGGAGCAGGAAGTCCTGCATTTGCTACTAATTCATCACATTTTAAAAATGATTCTTAAGAGACTGGGATAAAACCCATATGTCAAAAAGCCTTGGTGCATTAATGCAAAAGTTGAGCGGTCTGTCAAATAGACGGTCTATTTTTAAATCACTCATCATACAGAGGAATTCTGGAAATCAGAGGGGCTCAGGTGGAATTGATTTGAATGCTTTTCCAAACCCCATTTTCCCTTCCGGCTAGTAGGAATTACTTTCTTTATCTATAATTATTGGTGCTACCAGTCCCAGAAGCAAGGCACCCCTGCCTTCCCCTGACTCCAAAAATAAATAAATAAATAAATAAGAGGATTGTTTCTTCTAACCAATTGATCTGACCTTCTCGAGGTTAAGGAGTTCTTATGCACCAACTGAAATCCTGCACACAGGCAAACTGGAGACAACTACCTCCACTCAGGACTCTTGCTGCCGAATGTCTTTAAACATACACAGAACTGCAGAGAAATTCAAGCAAATGTAATCTACAAGAAGGCCTCAGAAAGAGTGGGGACAAATTCCACTGTCCTTGCATTCTATGTGTCCATGAACTTTTCAAGCCCCCTCTTCTGTCAAATCTGCAGCTTCTAAATGTTCTCTCCATCACATTTACCTTCCTTCCACACAAAGGTCTGTACGCCTATCTGGGATGAAGTCTGCTGGCATCCAAGGAGACCAGCAGCTAGTCTAGGCTTTCTTATCACAGAGGCTGGCATCTGTAACCTTGCTCTTAAAGGGTCGCGTGGTCTTTCTGTCTTTGGCAGCTGCTGCCCTCTCTTCAGTTCTCTGCACTCGGTCAGTTGCCTTTGGAGATACCAATAAAAAGAATGCAAACTGGTTTTTCTAGCAAAATACTCATTGTTTTAAAGCCCTGACAAAGAACGTAAGTGATAGAAGGAAGGATGGAGGAGAAGGTGAAGGGCGACAACTATAGTTACAGTCCACAATGTAGCAAGAGCACAATGTGCCTATGACTCTTTAGAGGTCGGCACATATTCATGACTTTATGTAAGACATGGAAGAGTATTATCTGCCAGCTGTTGGCCCTCACACTAGAGACTCTGCCTTGGCATGTCTGAAATCTGCACCTATTCTATCCTCAGGCATTTCTGGGGTTGGTGTCCTGGGGGACTGCACCCTGATAAGCACTACCTGTTTAGCTGGTCCTGACACTGGATCTCAAAGAACATTGTCCTTGTACACAGCCTGTACTTGTTGTGAAGATTTGCCAGATGATAAGAGGGAGACATGATAAACAGCAGCTGCTTAGACTTGAGTGTCTGGGGGAAAGCACAGGTGGTAGGAGATTTGCCAACATGCTATGAAGGCTCCCGGCTCCGAGATGACCATATGCTGCCTGCATCTCCTACCCAAGTAGACCCTATTCCTGCCCCCAGCTGTTGGACTGCTTTCTCAGACTCCGTTCCAATGCCTTGTGCGAAAACATCCTTCAAAATTCATTCAGGTCAAGAGATACTACTTCTAGGCATCAAACCCCTAATGCTACTCCACTGGGCAATTTCAAGAAAACTCAGGTCTCATGGCCGTGGGTTATTGTTCGTGAAGCCTCAGAAACTAGGCTGAAGGCAGGGACTCAGAGATCCCCAAATGTTTTTTCAATCACAACAGGGAGGATTTTGGAGGTCTGGATTAGAATCTCATTGCCACTATGGCATTCTTTCCCATAATAAATGATCTTATAATTCACATAGCTGATTTTTATTAATTTTCTAAATATTGACCTGTTGTCTTCCGTAAGTTCTATCTTGTTTCCCTTATAATCAGGCTCATGCTTATCAGTTTCAGATAGAAACAATGAAGAAAAAAAGGTATTCTAAGGAGGTGGAGAGAATACTCCAAATTCAAACATCTTTAAAAAAAAAAAAACCCACCTTTATAAACCCTCAGACAAGACAAAAATGAGTCATCCTGAGAGGGAAACTATCAGCATGAAACCATACGGTGTCCAAAGGACTTACAGCCGCATGGCAAATTTACCAAATTCAAACTCACTGTCCTCCAGTCATTTCTGACTCATGGTGACTGAATAGGACAGAGGAGAGTTGCCCCAGGGGCTTCTGAGACTGTAAATCTTTACAAGAGTAGAAAACCTTATCTTTCTTTTGCAGAGCAACGGGTTGTTTGGAACTGCTGATGATCAAACCACTACGTTACCAGGGCTCCTTGCATCAGACTACAGACACAATTAAAATAACAAAGGAACTGTTTTCAAAATCATGATTGATGGCAGATCAGTTCATCACAATTGAAGGTAAGATTAAGAAGCCATGAAAGCATCATGACTAGGAAATGTACATATCTGCAAATCAGAAAAACTGCCCAAACCGGTCCAAGGGTCCTTTGATTAGCTGCCCACATCACAGTCCACATGGACCCATGGTCTTGTCGCTCTGACTCATATCCTGTTGACCCCACACTTGAGATGACATAAATACGTCAGTTGAGAAGGGCAAGCTCAGGCTAGGTCCCTGGGATGGCCAGGGGAGTTAAAATCTGCTTTGCAAACTCATTCTGCCCAACAGCAACACATTGAACTGCAGGTTCAAGGAACTCAAAAGGAGACTGTATTTATGTCAAGACACAAAATGGACCTAGCCCTCCCACTGTAAACCACAGCTTTCTATAAAGTACTACAGAATTAAAGTTCTGATGTGAAGAGAATACTGGAAGAAGTCATCGTATCTACAATGATTCAGTGTATTCAAAAAATAATTGATGAGATGTAAATATGTGCCAGGCACTCTTACAGTGATGCTCCCCTGCCCCCCCCACCCCCCGCAAAAAAAAAAAAAGAAATAGAAACATAAACATCATTTAAACTAAGTGGAGAAACAACAAACAAAAAAACAGATATCTGTCCATCAGAGAGTGATCATTGCTACCACGAGGAAACCTAAGTGGCACAAAGGTAGCAGGCAACTAGATTACATCAAGTGAGGAACCCTGACTGCCAGCGAACATGGCGGCAGAGCTCTGGCAGGAAGGAAAACCAGCATGGTTGAGCAAAACCAACTTCAGAGAGAGGGAACCACTCATACAAAAGTTCCATAGCAGGACCATGCTTGATAGTTTTTAAAACACAGCAGCTGAGATACTGGAATCAAAAAATGAAGAAAAAGAGCTGAAGTCAGGCAAACGTCTGATGGCCAAACTCACCAGAGCTTCAGGTCATTTCAAGGATGCCATTTTCACTGTGAGAAACATGGGATGTCATTGGAGCAAGGTGAGCAAAGGCGTTATATAACTTAGCTTATGGTTTTAAATGATTACCTGCTTGTTATATAGAGAATAATTTGCAGAAAATCGAGAGCGGAAGCAGAGAGAGAGACTGGCTGCTGTGGAGAATGACAAACTAGGATTTTGGAGTCCTCATGAGAAGTGAGCAGACACGAGAGATATCTGAAAGGTAAAAACAACATTTCCTCATTGGTTGGATATAATGTGTCAAAAGGGAAGAGTTAGATGTTGAAACTTCAGTGAATTTAGTACGACTTGTGATGAAAAATGGGTCTGTCTAAAATATTAACCATGGTTATTTCAGTGATGGGGTTATAAAAGTATGTATTTGCTTTATTTCACTTGTTTCTAAGGAAAGTATCTCATGTATATACTTTTTAAACAGGATATTGGTGTTTCCCTGTAGAATTCTGTTTTCCCTTGTGGGACACTTAGATTACAGACCCCAAAATGCCACTGATCTGTGAGTAGCAGCTATTTTGTTATCATAATCTGGAACAGGTGCCAGTAAAGCATACAGAGTAAGGCTGACTAATAAGAAAGGCTTGGCCTTTTACGTTTCCTAATCAGACCGTGAAAAACCTGTGGCTCAAACAGCCCAACCTGGAACCTACTACAGGGATGTTCAAAGACTATGCAACATTTTTTTTTATTGTGTATGGCCTCAAGAGCAAGGGATCAACTTGACCATAGCGAATAACTATCATGTAATCTTTTAGTTTCATATACACACAAAAATGTTTCCTTACCACTTAAAATATTCTGGATTAGAAGATAATACCTCTGTCTCAAGTAGACCCTGCTGATCTGTGTGACTGAGGTACAAGTACTTAAAGTAACAGATTCGGTGGCCTCTTTATAAAAAGCACTAAACCTGTGCTGTATGTGTTCAGCAGTTTGAGATGCTAGTTTGGAAGTGCTATTGGAAATATTGACAAGTGAGTGAAATGAAGCAATGAAAAAATACAAATATAGTCTGTGAAACTTTTTGAAGAAGCTTTTCCTGTTCTTTCAAGTGGTATTGCCTCTGGCAATTCTCTGGATCCTAGAAATAAAATCAAAGGTATGACTCACCCTCACTCTCAAGAGAAAATGAAGCATCCTTTACACTTTGTATTTTTGTAATTCCCTTTGTATTTTTATGAGTAATATATATTTAGGCATCTATAGTGTTTGTATTCATAGATACCTGGGTTATGACGGTTCTGTTATCATTGATGTAGAAGAAAAGGGATCATAAATATCAGATATAAAAAAATGGGACACTTGATAGGCAATAAAGAATAATAATAGGTCTTATCTTAGATTCATATAAAAACTTTGCAAACAAGATAGAGTAACTTACAGATCGCTTTCACAATGGAATTTATAAAGATTCACCAGAAAAAATAAATTTGGAAACACAGAGCTCTGGTTAATTTAATAACTTATGATTAGTATTAAAAGGAACACTTGTGTCTCAGGAGGTCAACTCCGGAGTTGTTAATTAAAAGAGCCGTGATTTGAACCACCAACATTTGTGTGAGAGAAAAATGAGGAGGCAGTCTGCTTCCATAAAAATGTCTCATTTCAAGAGGAAAAAATTTTTTCTAGTCTCTGAAACCCTCTGGAGCAGTGCTTCTCTGTCTGATAGCATCACCATAAGTCAGAAACAACACGACAGCAGTGAGTGTTTTCATTAGTATTAAAAGTAACCCAGACGGGAAAAGCGATATAGTCTTTTAATAGTCCTATGAAACAGGAATGTCATCTTGTCATTAGGTATCGTTGAGATACAACAGAATGAAACACTGTCTGGTCCAATGTCATTCTCACAACCATTGCGCTTGAGCCCAAAGGGCATTTAAAAACCAAACTCCAAACTCAGTGCCATTGAGTCAATTCTGACGCACAGTGACCCCGTAGGACTGGGCTTTAGGGACTATAACTCTTTATTAGAGTAGAAAGCTTTGTCTTTCTCTGGCAGAGGTGCCTGATGGTTTCAATTTGCTGACCTTGCTGTTAGCAGGCCACCAGGTCTCCAAGGACATCTAAATTTCTTCTTCAAATACACATTTCTTCAAAAAATAAAATTAACTGCACTGTAGCAAACAGATTTAAGTGAATACATGAGAGACAAGTAAAACAATGGTTAAGAAACATAGGTGAAAACTGCCAAGAGGAGATCTTTGCCACAGAGAAAAAAATGAATTAATAATTGAGCCAATTTCTGATATATATGTATAAATTAATTGTGTAGTACTAGGTGATCAACATAATTAAAAACAGACAAATAAGATGCTGCATTAAAACAGAAAGCAAATTCAAACAATACAAATATGTTAGCACTAAATGTTAGCAGATATCTTGACAATAAAGTTTAAGTTATTTGTGAGAAAAACATGAAATGACAAATTTATTTTTATATTAAGTAAATAAATAAATCATCTTTCTTTCTCCAAAATTTTTGAGGGTATCATAAAAGAAAAAAAACAGAGACAAACATTGGATGTAGAATTTCACAAGATTTATTTACAAAAATGATCTATGAAGGTGAACCATATACTGCTCCATAAAACAATTTAAATTTTTAAAGATTCAGGACATATCAACAATGTTCTCTGATCACAATGGAATTGAACAACAAAAAATTTCTGAAAAATTCCCAAATAATTTGGACACTAAATAAAACTTTTCTAAATAACAAGCATAGAAAAAGAAACCAGAAAGAAGATTCAAAAGTATTTTAAGTTAAATAGAAACAAACACATAACATGTAAAAATTTGCATTAATCAGCTGAAAATTTGACTAGAGGTAAATTTATACCATAAGCCTCTATATGACAAAAGGAAAAGGTACAAATTAACAATATCTATTCGATACTAGGTTGTAGGTTTTAGCCATTTCAACCAGAAAAGAAAAAAAATAGATCAAAGGAATATAATTTGGAAAGGAAAAAACAAATCTTCCATATTAAACCAAGAGGATTATACTTATAAAAAGTACTATGTAGGGGCTGAGCCCCGGCGGCGTAGTGGTTGCGTGCAGGACTGCGGCCCACTGGGATGGAGGTTTGATACCAGCTCCACAGAAGCAAAGGCTGGGCCTCCTACTCCCACCACCAGAGGGCAGTGATGCCTCAAAAAAAAAAAACTAAAAAGTACTATGTAATCTACAAAGAAACTACTAGAATTCACTGAGTGAGATTAGAATATTAATAATACATAAAAGTATTCTTTTTAAAACTTTATTGTACATACATTCAATAGAATCATTAAAAACAATGATGAAACCATGAAGCACCTTGTGACATGGAGGTACCTGAAAAACTTTATGCTGAGTGAAAGTAGTCAATCACAAAAGGACAAACATTGTATGAGATACAATTAGGATAAAGACCAAAACAAAGACTTCCATACCAAAGGGAACAGATTTTGGAACCCCATCCCCACCCCCCAAGAGGAAGGAGCACTGGTGACATAGTGGTTACATATTGGGCTATGTAAGATCATCAGTTTAAAACCACCAACTGCTCTTGGGAGAAAGATGGGGTTTTCTATTCCCATAAAAGAGTTGAAATTCACAGGGGCAGTTCTACCCTGTCCTAGAGTCTCACCATGAGTCAGCATCATGACAGCAAGTTGGGTTTGAGTATGAGGGAAAGCGAGAGTGGGAAGATGAAACTGCAGACTACTCAATTGTCAGACATTGACTTAAGGGAAAGGGAGGATAAATATTCATTACAGGGAGAAGAAAACCAAGGGAGTGAGGATGGAAAAGAATGGGAGTGTTGATGAATGGTTTGCACTACTGAGTGCAGCGTTAGTTGCTGCTCTGAATGTAAACCCCCCTCATCTAATTCACACTTTAAAAATCACATATGTAAAAAATAAATGTAAAAAAAACTTGGTTAGCCAAAAAGTCCTTGAAAGAGAAAAACAAAATAGGAAAATGAACACAACTTGACTTCAAAACTTACTGTAAAGGCACAGTAACCAAGAGAGCAAGGTATTGAGTTGACCTCAAGATAGATTTAAAATAATATACAGATGTATAGAAAATGTAGTATCGTCAAATATTAAGGACCTTCCAAAAGTTTGTGGAGAAATATATTTTAATTCCACTTTTCCAGTTTTTCAAGCCCAAACATATACATGAACACTTTCTGAAAAAGGTAGGTTTCAGTCACATAATCTGGTATCAACTTGAGACTATTAAGAATGAAAGGATGAAGTTTAGTCTGCCAATTAGGTCACAGCGTGATGACATCATTTGGAGGTACAATAGAGATAAATTGCCAGATACACATTCTTTCTAGGCAAGACATTCCTGTTAATAAGCCACATAAAGCTTGCTCATGGAACCAGAGGCCTGGAGCTGGAGGAGCCATGCAGAGACCCATGCCAGCCAGAGAAGCTTCCACCACCACTTTACCACAAGACTTTCCACCACTGGTCTGTTATCTTCCTGCATTCAGCATCATTATTGCATAGCTGTGTGAGTCTGAAGAAAAATTTATAGACTAGTATTGGGCATATGGACTAATATAGGACTTATGGACTTGATTTCGATTGGGCTCAGATGTTTTCTTAACATGTTGCTGATGGATCCTGAGTTTATCCTGTCTTTACTGTGTTAACTTGCAGATGAGTTTTGGATTTCCACTACTTTCCCACCCCTTCACATTAATTTGGCTGCTTGATTTTTAACTTCTTGATTTTAAAATATCTGGTCTTTAATGTGTTAATATACAACTGCTGTTTGATGTAAAGTTCTTTCTTATACACATATGAGGGTCCTGGATTTGTTTCTCTAGTCAACCCAGGATGTTACAAGGTAAAAAAGAAATTTGGTAGCGAAATAATGATCAATTCATCCAAGTATGACAATGTGATATTCTCATTAACATATCTCTTCAGAAATTAGTTTCACATGAATCACAGATAAATGTAAAGTCCACACAATACTAAAGGGCTGGAGCAAAATATAGAATAAAATACTTTGTCTTTGTATTTGACAAAATTGCCTGAAGAATCCACCAAAAGTACAACTAATCTCACTGGAATAAACACACAAGGATCAAATTGAATATATCACTAGAAAGAGACAGCAGAGAAGTTCAATATCCTCGGTCAGAATAAGGTCAGGGGCCATGTATTTCAGAATAGACCAAAAACTATTCGTTTACAAGTTCAATTTGAAGATGAAGAGATTAAAGCAATCAACCCTTCTAATGTTATTTCCTCTATAGTTCTGTTAATTGTTCATTATTTGATTGAAAGTGGAACCACAAGGGTGAATACATTTACAGAACTGAAGGGTAACAAAGGACTATGATCTTCAGAATTCCTCCAGTTTTATCTGACGTTATCTTTTTATGGTTTTGAATTTTGTTTTGCAATTTTCTTTCACTCTATTGTGCACCTTACAAGGTGGCAGCTAGCCACCATCTCATTCTTCTCAGCTCCGTGTCATGGAGACTGACCTATTTGTTTTCGTGCATCTTGAATTTTCCTCACTCTTCCTTTCGCCAAATCAGGGGAGACAAACAGTTGCTCTTAGATGGCTACTTTGAGATTGTAGCAGCCTACTAAATGTGATGTGGAACTTGATCTTTGAGGACTGTTAGGCCATTAGACCTTGATGTTTCCTGAGAGTACGGGTTAGGAAAGAAAGAAAAATAGAAATAAGGAGCAGAGACATGGTGTTACATTATTGAGATTGCAGTCAATGACATGAAAGAAAATGTGGGTGAATTCTTAACTCTGTAAATCTGTACCTAATTCACAATAAAAAGTAAAAACAAACATCCAGGAGTGACCAGGATAACAGAGACGCGGAGCAAAAGTGCTTACAAGAACACTCTGATATGTGCTCAGTTGCTAACTGAACAGTTGGAAATTAAAACCCACCAGCCATTCCGCAAGAGAAAGATCTGGCCATCTGATTTGTGAAAATTACAACTTATGAAAATCTTACGGAGAATGGACTCGAATGAATGGAATTGCTATTAGCATAAAATCAAATCAACGGCACTCAAAGCAGGCTGAACATAGAAAGAAGTATGTCCTCTCTGAGGTGCAAGTAAGAGAAAATTCCCTCTCAGATTTGAGCAAAATATAAGGATAAGCAAGAAAATCAGAAGTAGTTTTAGAACTAAAAAGGAAAACACCAGCAGGACCTACTACAAAGTCTTAGGGGTCTCAGTGGCAGTTTTCAATTATTTAACATATAGGCATACATCCTATGACTTCAGAGGAGAAAATCTAAGATTAACATTTAGAAGTTAGGGTTGAGCATATAGCAAGTCAACCATAAATAATTCCTCCACTCAGAACTGCATGCAATTACCATTCGCTGCTTACTGAATGAGCTATTCATTCCATCCATGTTCTCTCAAAGGAAAGCACTAGACCACTCTCCCTCCAGAATATCTATTTCCCAAAGGAGAGCTTAGAATTATGCAAGTTGTGCTCTTAAAAAATGTCAAAGAGGCAGTAGAAAACTCAAGTTTCATATACTGTCCATCATAAAATCAATATAGAGGTCTTTGAAAATGGTATCTAAATTAGGCAGTGGCCATATAGTCATCAAATAATCCCCCAATATTAATATCTTATGGGAAAGATACATTTTCACAATTCCCACAAGTCATATTATGTACCAGCTTTTACATATACATGGAGTTATTTGCATGTTACATTAAGGGTCTCTTTTCAGCATTTGATTGCCCCCCAAATCAAGTTTGAGTCACATATCATATTTTTAAGCAATTCATGTAACTAGTGCACCTACATCTATAGCACACATATCACAAATAGAAAACAAACACGTTAAGTGGTTATGCAGTGTGCAAAACCCATACAATATATATGCTATTTGTATACACATTGTGAATGTTCCAAATAAGACCCCAGGAAAAAAGTGGATTAAATATCAACTCTTGTTTTATATCAATATTTGCCTTTATACATAGTGCTTTACATAGTAACCCAAAATGAAGTAATTTGTACTAAGGATAACTTTTTATACTAAATTAAAGTTCTTGTCAAGGAGTCAGCAATTCTTGAATTTATAACTAATAAATCTGCCTTCACAAAATGAGTGCCGAAGATTTCCTTTTCTTTATTAAAATGTTATTTATACCAAAATAAATCTTACTGCCATTTGTACAAAAGTTGAAGGAAAGTAATATTTTTATATGCATAAGTCTTTAGGTCAGATTATTTTTACAAATAAAGGGAAAGTAATCATTTCAGAATAGCAGAAAGATCTAGGAGCTATCGGTTAAGGGAATGGAAGAGATATTTTCACTGCATTCCTCATTAATTTCAAGAAATATATTTAAAGCCATATAAATATTTATTTGTTTGAAGGGGAAAATGCATGTGTTTAAAAATCAAAACTCCAAAATAGAAAAATTACTGAGAGCAAGAGGAAAAGAAGAGAAGCAGAGAAAAAGAAGGAAGAAGCTTGAAAAGATGGAAAGAGGAAAAAGAAGCTTGCTGAGGCAATTTTTGTATATGTATATATGTGGCTGAGTCTATTTCAAAGCATAGCAAGCCTATGGTGTAGGGTAGAACTATTTCTTTACCTTTTCTGGACTTTAATCTTTACAGGAGCAGCTCTCGTGGTATGAGGGTTAAGTGGTCTGATATTAATTGAAAATAATGGGCGTTTTGTTGTGGTTATTGTTTTGGTTAGGTTTGGGCCATTATCATTCCAAATTCTGAGATACCTTCTCTTTCATTGGTCTCTTTATTGAAAAGTCTGTTTTCTTCATTACCACTCCAACCCCCTGCCAGCTTGGGGGTGATGGGAGATATATATATATATGTCTGTGTGTGTATGTATGTATATATATACACATATATATAATTATGTTGAATTGCTCTATTTAAGTTACCTAGCATAGAAAGATGGTGATATCAGACTCTTCCTTTAGATGTATTAATATATTATAATAAAACTTACAAATTCTTTAGTAGTAAGGATCCAAGTTATTTAAACAGATATATAAGTATCTCTGTACTAACAATTCTCAAAGCTGAAAATTATGTAGAACGTTATCTAAAAGGAAGCAACCCTATGAGTAGGAACTTATTTCATGCCTGTTAGAGGCCACATAACATATTTAAGATACACTTAAAATGAGTTCAATTCACAATCATTTTTCATTTTGAGGGATGTCAGATCCCCAAAATACAGAGTAATAGAACATCATGGTTTGCAGTTCAGTGGAAGCTATGGATTCAAAAATTATCTAGCATCAATGCAGACAGCAGGGGCATCCTCTGCACATCTATTTAATTTGATGAAGCAGAACTCTTTTGCAGGTGAAATGATTCTGTGCATAGGCAATCCAAAAGATTCAACAAGACAATTGTCAGAAATAATTGAGAGCTTCAAAAATGTGCCAGGGCACAAGATTAACATATACAAATTACTGGGTTCATGAATATTAATGAAGAGGGCTTAGAAAAGGAAATAAAGAACACAATATCACA